>LPNX011212595.1:0-144669 GCA_001517045.1 Pseudotsuga menziesii
TCAGTCTATTTTTGTTTACATTATTGAACTGCTACTAAGGATTCCAGATTCCTTAGTAGGTGCTCATCAGCACAAGCTAGGGTGAAAACCCTAGCTACAAGGACAATGTCGAAGGTGGAGAGAGTGAGAATCATCGATAAATACTGAAACCAGGTAGAAAAAGTCTAAGGTCGGCCGCGGAGACTAGGGTTTGCTAGGTTAAAAAATTAATTAATTTTATTTTAATATCAAAGTGTGTGGAAAAGTTATTCTTTAAACCTATTTTTTGGAAAAAGAAAAATTTTATATTATAAAAAAAAATTATACACTCGCTACGTTAAGACACTATTAAAAGTTTTATGGAGAAGGAAGAGACATTTTTAATAATTAATTTTTTAAAAAGTTTATAAAATTTTTATATATCAAAATGTCAAAATTTTTATTATTATTAAAAACAAATTTTAGTTTAATGCCTATTAATATGTCTAGACTTAAGGAAAAAAAATTTATTTCATTTTAAATGCCTATTATTAGGAAAATTTTATTTAATTTCATTTTATTTTAATTTTTAATTATAATTTTACCTTTTTTTATTTTAACTTATAATAAAACATACCCTAGGAATGAGTTTCTTATAAATTTTATTATTATTAATAACAATTTTTTTTTTAAATGCCTATTAATGTGTCTAGGCTTAAGGAAAAAAAAATTATTTCATTTTAAATGCCTATTATTAGGGAAATTTTTATTTAATTTCATTTTATTTTAATTTTTAATTATAATTTTACCTTTTTTTATTTTAATTTTAACTTATAATAAAATTTTATGAAAGTGATCTTTTAGGAAGAAAAATATTTATTATTATTAATATCAAATTTTATTTAATTTCCTGTGTCTAAAATTAGGGAAAGGGTCTAAAAGTTGATTATAATCTATTTTTAAAAACCTAAAGTTTTGAAATGATTTTTAAAAAGATCTTTCAATTTTAATTTTAAATTCTAGGCTATTTTTTAAGGATTAAGGTAATAATTAAGGCCAAGGAAGGAGGATAGAGGAATAAAGGGGAGGGGCTTGAAAAAGGAAAAAGGGCAGAAGAAAAAAGGTTAAGGGAAAGAGTGGCCTTTCTAATTGAGAATAGAGGGAAGCCAACTAGTGCTCACCTTGAGGCCACCATCTCTGTTTAGGTTGTGTGGGAGTTTGGTAATCTCTAAGGCCTCTCTAAATTTTCTTTTAAAATAGTGGTCTTCTTTCGCGAGGATAATGGTGTCTTCTAGGAAAATGTGATGTTTGGTTTTGGCTACATGTTCTGCAAGGGCTGAGGAATGGATACGTTCATTTCTAATGTCCGCCCCATGTTCTTTTAACTGCTTGTGGAAAGAACATCCTGTCTCGCCTATATAGCTGATCTTGCACGAACAAGGGATCTTATAAACCCCTCTGAATTGTGTATGATCAACTGGATCTTTAACGGATCTCATTCTTTTCTTAATGGTCTGTAGAGGTTTGAACGGGGTCGTAATGTTGATCTTATTGATAATTCTAGAGATCTTATCCTTCACCCCTTGTATATACGGTATGTAAGCTCGTGGGTTGGTGGTGGTCTTGTTGTCAGACGTTTTCAACCCCGTAAGGCTCTTGTTGTGGGTTTTGTTGAGGGTGTTCATGATGACCTTGGGTTTGTAACCTATATTTGTGAAGACTTCTTTGAGGTGGTCTTTCTCCTTTTTAATATGTTCTGAATCCGCGATCCTCGAGGCTCTCACTGCCAATATATTGAGAACACCTATCTTTTGGGAAGGATGGTGGTGGGAGTCTGCATGGAGGTAGATGTCCGTGTGCATCTTTTTACAGAACACCTCGTGTCCAAGAGTTCCATCTTCTTTTCTCATAAGGAGGACATCTAGAAATGGGATGCTCCCGTTTTCCTCAAGTTCCATTGTGAATTTGATGTTGGGGGAGATACTCTTAAGGTGTGTTAGGAATTTCTTGAGTTTATCTTCACCATGTGGCCAAACAACATTCGTGTCATCCACGTACCTTTTCCATCTTGATGGTTTCATAGGATAGGAGTCCAGGGCTTCTCTC
This sequence comes from Pseudotsuga menziesii, assembly GCA_001517045.1. NCBI lineage: Eukaryota > Viridiplantae > Streptophyta > Pinopsida > Pinales > Pinaceae > Pseudotsuga > Pseudotsuga menziesii. Next base: position 2,065 of record LPNX011212595.1, read on the forward strand.
TCAAATTTTTCCATAAAGAGGTTTGCAACAATGGGTGAGAGGGGGGATCCCATAGCTACACCGGTGGTTTACTCATAAAATTCACCTTGGAAGTTGAAGAAGATTGATCTTAGGCATATTTATGCAAGCTTGGCTGTGTGAGGGTCGGTGGCATCCTTCATAACCTAGATTGCTTTATCTAAAGGTATCCTTGTGAAGAGTGAGACCACATCAAAGCTTAAAATCATGTCCTTAGGTTCTAATTTCTCATTTTTGATTAGTTCGACAAGATGGCTTGAGTCCTTAATGAAGGAATCAGTATTGCCGACCAACGGACCTAAAACTTTGGCTAAGTGTTTAGCAAGCTCATAGGTGGGGGATCCTATAGTGTTGATGATAGGACGGAGCGGGACACCTTCTTTGTGGATTTTGGGTAGGCCATAAATCCTGGGAGTGATGTCTCTGGTGGGGATAAGGTGTTTTTTCAAATAATCATCCAAATTGGAGTTCAAAATCACTTTTTTGACTTCTTTAGTTATTCTAGAGATTGGATTGCTACTTAGTTTCCTATAGCTTCCACTATTGGTGAGGTGGTCAAGCATTTTAATATTGTAGTCTGCCCTATCCAAAATCATAGTGGCTCCACCTTTATCTGCTTTAAGAATAACTATGTCTTCGTTAGCCCTCAGGTTTCTGAAGGAACGTTCTTCTTCTTTTGTAATGTTGCGTTTGGGTGGCTTGGCTTTTCTCAATACTACTGCACACTCCTGTCTTATCGTTTCTTGATGAACAGGGTTCAAATTTTGGATCCTATCCCCAATGTTGCAGATAATGGATTCGACGGGAATAGTTTTAGGGGCTATGGCAAAATTGAGAGCTTTCTTTAGAATAGTGGATTCAGCACTATTTAGCCTATGGTTGGAGAGATTCACCAATTTCTTCCCATCATATGCTTTCCTACCACAGTTTGTATTATGCGCAGGTGTATTTTTCCCATGCTAGGGTTTAATCTTGATACAAGATCATTACCATAATTTTCCCTATGCGCTAATGTATTGTTTGCCCTATGCATTAATGTATTTTCAGGGTTAAGACATGATTCAATTGTCATGCCATCGTTTGTTAAACCTTTGTTTGCTGTAGAATCACAAAAAAATGTCATATCGTTTGCTGCTATCACACCGGATGCTGTCTTATCACCATTTGTACTCTGCGCAGCTGTATTTCTTCCCACGTTGGGGTTTAAATTCTATCTAAGAGTATCGCCATCATTTTCCCTATGCGTTAAGGTATTGTAAGCTCTATGCATTAATGTAATATCAAGGTTCAGACAAGATTCAATGCTATCATTTATTAAACAATTCTTTGCTGCCAAATCACTAAAAACTGACCTGTCATTTGCCGCCATCCCACCGAGTGCTGTCGTATCGTTGTTGAAGGAAACCTGTGCTGGTGTGAGTGTTATATGGTTGGGAGCAATCTGTGTTGGTCTGGATTCGTGAGTTGGTTGGATGCAATCCATGCTAGAAACAATCTGCGCTGTTGTGAGCAATTGCGCCTTATTCCCAATAACAACATCTGTAGTTGAGTCCGTGAGTGAATTTGCGCAGATTGCTAAGGTATTGTTTTCCCTGTCGTTCGCTGTCAACTCACTGCGTGCTGTCATATTGGATGCGATCTGCGCTAGTGTGAGTGTTGTAGACACTGAGAGGGGGGGGGGTGAATCAGTGTGCAGCCAATTTTAACCTTTTCACAGTTTATCAGGGTTAGCTACCAATTCATCAATTCATTACTCTATCATAAACATTTCATAAACATATTACAGATCATCATTCATAAATCAAGAGCACTTAGATCATCTGAAACACAACAGACACAACACAATGTAATTTTGTAATCTTTTGTATTATTATGTCCGGCTACAACCGTTAGGCGAAATCAGCACCTACTGATAAATAGAGCACCTGCTCTTAATCCAGGACCTTGCCTGGTTCTCTTAGACCCTGCTAAGAAGTGACTGAGGTATCCTAACCTCAAAAGCAAGACAAGCTTGCTTTTACAAACAGTATACTTGTGTCTCACAAGAAATCTCTGATACATCCAAGCTGTTCATCTTCACTGCTCATCCCATCAATTCTTCTGTACCACTGCTTACCGCTGCTCATTAACTCTGCTGCTCATCCTATGCACTGCCTGATTGCTGCTCATCAAACTCTGCTGCTGTAACCCTCAGTTATACTGCACCTTCCACTGCTCCAAGACGAATCATGTCTATATTCCTGCATGTCCACGTCTACAAATCCTGGCAAATGCTTCACCAACAAATGTGAAAGTACCATCATCTTTATCTCCCTTGGCACTTTCAGAGTTTTTGGAAACTTGTTTAAATCTTTCTTCTGCTGCACCAAGGAGTTGACTTGTGACCTCTTGCAAGAACTGGTGGGCAAACAATGCCTTTGGGGCTTTCAATCTTGCTTTGTCAGGAATGGACACTACCAACTTTGTAATCCTTGAAAGAATTTCTATTTTCTGTACCCTCTGCATATTCTGTCGTGTTTTCAACTCAAATGAAATGCCAAATTCTAAAGCAATTTTCTTTATTCCCTTATTCTCAACCAAGCAAAGAATCAAAACCCTTCCAGCATTTGAACAGACAGCATGGACATCAATCTCTTCATGTTTGGCATAAGTGTAATCATAAGCTAGACCATGCATCAATGCTTCCAAAGCCTCACTTGCAGGTGCATTAAAAAAAAAAACTTATCAAGCACAGAGGTTCTGGATGAAAAGGTGAAACAAGATAACCAATTTGAAGCGACCTTAAAAAACAGAATGTTAGCCAAAATTGGAAAGGAAATTCCTCTATAGAAGGCATGCCTGAAGGCTTCCTGACCAATATTTTTCCATCTTTGATATTCAATCACCTGCTTTGTATTCGCTCCATCAGCATCACCTAGTCATAGTTTTGCAGCACAGACAGACACCCATCAGAGCTGGGTCCGCTTTTTGCAGTGCAGACCCTTAGCCATCGGGGCATGTTTCTTGAAGCATCTAAGGGAAATTGTTCTGTGTTGATAATGCAGATTCAAGGAAAATTTCTGGTGCAAACTCTTTTGGAACATTAAATAGTATGGATGCCAAGATTTGTCACATATTTTCTGACTTCACTGTCAGCAACCTTAGTCTTCACTTACAGCTTTACTTCAATTTGTTCACTATACTTTGCTGAGAATATACCCTATCCATGCTAGGGATCGTCTAGGTCTGTATCTAGATATAATCTTTATGCTCTGCACCTTTCCTTTTGCACACGATCTCAACATTTGGTTCGATTCAAGTTAATGACAAACCTTTACTCATACCCATGACTGCAAACTTTGACATGATTCCTCATTACCAGATTCAATACACAGAAATTGCTGCAGTTAGCTGCAGAATTACCTCAAGGCACAATCTTAAGACAAATACACTGTGGCATGTCTTCGATTCAGGAGAAGAATGAATCTTATCCCTGAGATCAAATACTACGATTCTAAGGACAGGGCTTTGTAATCACTTACTTGAATTTGGTGATGGAGAAAAAGAAAACACCTTCGTTCATTCCTCAAACTCGTCAAACATTTCTAGCCGCTCAATCCTGCGCCTTTCCTGTAAATTCAGGTATTTATTGTATATCGTATTCATGTCAAAAGCAGTAGCATTCTGCCAGACTAAATATGTGAAAAGCTTTTCCTTGGCCTCCAAAGATGGTGTGTCATTTAGACCAAGAAAAGGACAGCCCCGACTCTCCAAGTTTTGATCATTTGTTGTCCAAATGCATCCTCCGAATGAATCTGTTCATAAATGACAAACACTGCAGTGGAAAACTTCTCTGCTTCCCACTTTACTAATGCATGGCTTGCATACGGCTCCAAATAGATAAGAACACATTCTGCAATGATAAACGTTGGCAAGCTAGGGTCCAACTGAGCTAGATCAAAAACCGCATCCAGATCCTTAATATCACGCAAATCAACTGGCTGAAGATTTCCACGGTGAAATTGCTCCAATATTTCCTCAGCTGCCTCAGAGAAAGAACATAGAGCTCACTTCAAATCGCAGAGCCTGCTCCTTGATTTCCTTCTCCTCTGTGAAAATTGGGACTGCTCCAGCGCTGTGGAATTTCCAGATGCTGTCAAAAAACAATAAAAAATAAAAATACTCCAGACTGCTGATATTTCCACGTTAATCTCTTTCTGCTTCAGAATTTCCTCTGCTGCCACTTTCCTCGGTCACCATTTCAGCAGGCTGCTCATGTTCAGATAGGCTGGCTCACGTGAAGATCTCACCATAGCACCAGAACGCTCTCATCCGTAGAGCCGATACACACAAATTAGTCCTGTCCAAGAAACATTCTCAAGCCATTGCCCTCTTCAACGCAGCTGGTAAAATTTTCACAGACGAGCTCACATGGGCCAGCTCACATAAAGAATGAGAGAGCTCCTCAGATTGCATCTCTGCTCAGCCAGTTAGAGAACTCCATAAATAAAATTCCACGTCAATGAGAAAATATTACTGCGCTGCCAAGATTTCTACGCTGCCAAAAGTGCTGAAAAGGAATCCACATTTATCTCCAAAATAATGTTAGCTTGGGTTTTTTAAATACACCTTTTAGGTGCTCAATATCCATAAAATAAGGAATGTTTACCTTTGTTTTATTTTATTTTAATCATCCCTTCTTTTTATTTGATTACATTTCATCTCATTTAAAAATACAAAAGTACCATCCCCCTTTTTTTATTTTTATATATATATATTTTTTAAATTATTTTATTTTAAAACCATCCCTTCTTTTTATTTGATTACATTTCACCTTACCCCATTAGGGACACCTTAATAAAGATATTATTTTTGTTTATTATCCCTTTTTAATGGGCTGACTTCACTTCAAGTAGCTTGGGTCATCATCCAGCTTGCGGGAATAGAGCAAGTGTCCCACACATATTTTTGTAGCTTCATCTTCAACAAATGACCACATAATGGGTCATTTGTGCCTATCACCATAACACCATGTCTTCATCATGTCTTCACCATGTCTTCACCATGTCTTCATCATTACAAGATTAAAGACCTCAGATGTGAATCACACCGCACTACATGTGGGAACCAATACTCAAGTCTCCACATCATCTAGCTTGTCCACTGCAAGGTATTGGTGGTATCAATACCAACTGAAAGGGCCATGCAAGTCATATGTTGGCATCAATGACAAATCAATCAACAAGTGTCAAATGGTTGGATGCTGGTGTGAGTTCGTGAGCTGGTGTGAGTGTCATAACGTTGGATGCAGTCTGCGTTGGATGCAATCTACGCTATGAGTTCGTGAGCCCTTGTGCCCTATTTCCATTATGCGCTGGTTTATTTCTGGGGATAACATCATTTGAAGTTGAGCCCGTGAGTGCATTCATGCCATCATCTGTAGATGTATTGCTAGAGCTCATGCCTTCAAGTTTCATGATTTTCTTTGCTTGCCTCATTTGTGCCTTACGTTCCGGGTTGATTGCTTTAAGAGCCGCGCTAGCATCTGCCACCATCCAGAGATCCAAGGGTATGGTATTTTCCAAACTTAAGTGTAGGGTGAGTGCCATTCTGGATAAGCGATCCAACTTTGCTCTAGTCTTCTTTATTTTTGCTCTCACCAGTGCTTCGCTTAATCTATCGAACGCTCTCTCGTTCCAACTACTGTGCATTCTGTGCTTTATGGTGGTGAATTCAGGAATGAGTTTCTTATCCCTACTATTGTTTCAAGAAGTTTAAATTGCTCGCTCTCAGTTTTATCTTTATTCTCAATCTCTCCAGAAGACGGAACTGCTGCCAGATATCCCTTCCGTGCAGGGATGTAATTTCTGTTGCTAAATTTCTGTGGTGGTTAGTTATTGCTATTGTTGTCGGAGAAACCACAGTATCGAAATGACCAAGTCAATGAAAGTGATCTTTTCTTCCTAAAAGATCACTTTCATCAAATTTTATTATAAGTTAAAATTAAAATAAAAAAGGTAAATTATAATTAAAAGTTAAAAGAAAATGAAATTAAATAAAAATTTCCCTAATAATAGGCATTTAAAATGAAATAATTTTTTTTTCCTCAAGTCTAGACACATTAATAGGCATTTAAAATAAAATTTGTTATTAATAATAATAAAATTTATAAGAAACTCATTCCTAGGGTATGTTTTATTATAAGTTAAAATAAAAAAAGGTAAAATTATAATTAAAAATTAAAATGAAATGAAATTAAATAAAATTTCCCTAATAATAGGCATTTAAAATGAAATAATTTTTTTTCCTTAAGTCTAGACACATTAATAGGAATTAAAATAAAATTTGTTTTTAATAATAATAAAATTTTTGACAATTTCATATATAAAATTTTTATAAACTTTTTAAATAATTAATTATTAAAAATTTATCTTCTTTCTCCTTAAAAATTTTAATAGTGTCTTAATGTAGCCATTGTATAAGAATTTTTAATAATATAAACTTTTTCTTTTTCCAAAAAATAGGTTTAAAGAATAATTTTTCTGCACACTTTGATATTAAAATAAAATAATTTTTTTTTAACCTAGCAAACCCTAGTCTCCGCGGTCGACCTTAGACTTTTTCTACCCGTTTTCAGTATTTGTTGATGATTCTCACTCTCTCCACCTTCGACATTGTCCTGATGATGGATCTTGATATGGATCCGAAATGTTGACTTGGTCATTTCGATACTGTGGTTTCTCCGACAACAACATCAATAACTAACCACCACAGAAATTTAGCAACAGAAATTACATCCCTGCACGGAAGGGATATCTGGCAACAATTTCGTCTTCTGGAGAGATTGAGAATAAAGATAAAAATGAGAGCGAGCGATTTAAACTTCTTGAAACAATGTAGGGATAAGAAACTCATTCCTGAATTCGCCACCATAAAGCACAAAATGCGTAGTAGTTGGAACAAGAGGGCGTTCGATAGATTAACTGAAGCACTGGTGAGAGCAGAAATAAAGAAGACTAGAGCAGAGTTGGATCGCTTATCCAGAAAGGCACTCACCCTGCACTTAAGTTTGGCAAATAACATACGCTTGGATCTCTGGACGGTGGTAGATGCCAGCGTGGCTCTTAAAGCAATCAACCTGGAATGGAAGGCACAAATGAAGCAAGCAAAGAAGATCATGAAACTTGAAGGCATGAGCTCTAGTAATACACCTACAGACGATGGCATGAATGCACTCATGGGATCAACTACAAATGATGTTATCCTCAGCAATACACCAGCGCATAATGGAAATAGGGCACAAGGGCTCACGAACTCACAGTGTAGATTGCATCCAACGCAGACTGCATCCAACGTTATGACACTCACACCAGCTCATGAACTCACACCAGCGTAGATCGCATCCAATATGACAGCACGCAGTGAGTTGACGGCGAACGATAGGGCAAACAATACCTTAGCAATCTGCGCAAATGCACTCACGGGCTCAACTACAGATGTTGTTATTGGGAATAAGGTGCAATTGCTCACAAGAGCACAGATTGTTTCCAACGTGGATTCCATCCAACCAGCTCACGAACCCACACCAGTGCAGATTGCTCCCAACCATATAACACTCACACCAGCACAGGTTTCCTCCAACAACAATACGACAGCACTCGGTGGGATGGTGGCAAATGACAGGTCAGTTTTTAGTGATTTGGAAGCAAAGAATTGTTTAATAAATGATAGCATTGAATCTTGTCTGAACCTTGATATTACATTAATGCATAGAGCTTACAATACCTTAATGCATAGGGCCAATGATGGCAATAATCTTAGATCGAATTTAAACCCCAATGTGGGAAGAAATACAATTGCGCAGAGTACAAATGGTGATAGGACAGCATCCGGTGTGATAGCAGCAAACGATATGACATTTTTTTGTGATTTTGCAGCAAACAAAGGTTTAACAAATGATGGCATGACAATTGAATCATGTATTAACCCTAAAAATACATTAATGCATAGGGCAAACAATACATTAGCGCATAGGGAAAATTATGGTAATGATCTTGTATCAAGCTTAAACCCTAGCGTGGGGAAAAATACACCTGCGCAGAATACAAACTGTGGCAGGAAAGCATATGATGGGAAGAAATTGGTGAATCTCTCCAGCGACATGCTAGATAGTGTTGAATCCACTATTCTAAAGAAAGGTCTCAATTTTGTCGTAGCCCCTAAAACCATTCCCGTCGAATCTATTATCTGCAACATTAAGGATAGGATCCAAAATTTGAACCCCGTTCATCAAGAAACGATAAGACAGGAGTGTGCAGTAGTATTGAAAAAAGCCAAGCCACCCAAACACAACATTACAAAAGAATAAGGACGTGCCTTAAGAAACCTGAGGGCTAATGAAGACATAGTTATTCTTAAAGCAGACAAAGGTGGAGCCACTGTGATTTTGGATAGGGCAGATTACAATATTAAAATGCTTGACCACCTCACCAATAGTGGAAGCTAGAGGGAACTAAGTAGCAATCCAATCTCTAGAATAACTAAAGAAGTCAAAAAAGCGATTTTGAACTCCAATTTGGATGATTATTTGAAAAAACGCCTTATCCCCACCAGAGACATCACTCCCAGGATTTATGGCCTACCCAAAATCCATAAAGAAGGGGTGTTGCTCCGTCCTATCGTCAACACTATAGGATTCCCCACCTATGAGCTTGCCAAACACTTAGCCAAAGTTTTAGGTCCCTTGGTTGGCAATACGGATTCCTTCATTAAGGACTCAAGACATTTTGTCAATTGAATCAAAAATAAGAAATTAGAACCTAAGGACATGATTTTAAGCTTTGACGTGGTCTCACTCTTCATAGGGATACCTTTAGATGAAGCAATCCAGGTTATCAAGGATGCCACCGAACCTCACACAGCCAAGCTTGTAGAAATATGCCTAAGATCAACCTTCTTCAGCTTCCAAGGTGAATTTTATGAGCAAACCACAGGTGTAGCTATAGGATCCCCCCTCTCACCCATTGTTGCAAACCTTTATTGGAAAAATTTGAGAGAGAAGCCCTGTATCCTCTGAAACCATCAATATGGAAAAGGTACGTGGATGATACGAATGTGGTTTGGCCACATGGTGAAGATGAGCTCAGAAAATTCCTAACACACCTTAACCGTATCTCCCCCAACATCAAATTCACAATGGAACTTGAGGAAAATAGGAGCATCCCATTTCTAGATGTCCTCCTTACGAGAAAAGAAGATGGCACTCTTGGACATGAGGTGTTTCGTAAAAAGATGAATGCGGAAAGCTACCTCCACGCAGAATCCCACTACCATCCTTCCCAAAAGATAGGTGTTCTCAATACCCTGGCAGTGAGAGCCTCGAGGATCGCATATTCGGAACATATTAAAAAGGAGAAAGACCACCTCAAAGAATTCTTCACAAACATAGGTTACAAACCCAAGCTCATCACGAAGACCCTCGGCAAAACCCACAACAAGAGCCTTACGGGGTTGAAAACCTCTGACAACAAGACCACCACCAACCCATGAGCTTCCTTACCGTATATACAAGGGGTGACGGATAAGATCTCTAGAATTCTCAATGAGAACAACATTACGACCTCGTTCAAACCTCTAGTGACCATTAAGAAAAGAATGAGATATGTTAAAGATCCAGTTGATCATACACAATTCAGAGGGGTTTATAAGATCCCTTGTTCGTGCAAGATCAACTATATAGGTGAGACAGGATGTTCTTTCCACACGCAGTTAAAAGAACATGGGGTAGACATTAGAAAATAATGTATTCGTTCCTCAGCCCTTGCGGAACATGTAGCCAAAACCAAACATCACATTTTCCTAGAAGACACCATTATCCTCGCGAAAGAAGACCACTATTTTAAAAGAAAATTTAGAGAGGCCTTAGAGATTACCAAACTCCCACACAACCTAAACAGAGATGGTGGCCTCGAGGTGAGCACTAGTTGGCTTCCCTCTATTCTCAATCGGAAAGGCCACTCTGTCCCTTAACCTTTTTTCTTTTTCCCTTTTTCCTCTTTCAAGCCCCTCCCCTTTATTCCTCTATTCTCCTTCCTTGGCCTTAATTATTACCTTAATCCTTAAAAAATACCCTAGAATTTAAAATTAAAATTGAAAGATCTTTTTAAAAATCATTTTAAAACTTTAGGTTTTTAAAAATAGATTATAATCAACTTTTAGACCCTTTCCCTAAGTTTAGACACAGACAATTAAATATAATTTGTTATTAATAATAATAAATAATTTTCTTCCTAAAAGATCACTTTCATAAAATTTTATTATAAGTTAAAATTAAAATAAAAAAGGTAAAATTATAATTAAAAATTAAAATAAAATTAAATTAAATAAAAATTTCCCTAATAATAGGCATTTAAAATGAAATAATTTTTTTTTCCTTAAGTCTAGACACATTAATAGGCATTAAAATAAAATTTGTTTTTAATAATAATAAAAATTTTGACATTTTGATATATAAAAATTTTATAAACTTTTTAAATAATTAATTTAAAAATTTCTCTTCTTTCTCCTTAAAACTTTTAATAGTGTCTTAATGTAGCCATTGTATAAAAAATTTTAATAATATCAACTTTTTCTTTTTCCAAAAAATAGGTTTAAAGAATAACTTTTCCGCACACTTTGATATTAAAATAAAATAATTTTTTTTTAACCTAGCAAACCCTAGTCTCCGCGGCCGACCTTAGAATTTTTCTACCTGGTTTCAGTATTTATCGATGATTCTCACTCTCTCCACCTTCAACATTGTCCTGATGATGGATCCTGATATGGATCCGAAACTTCGACTTGGTCATTTCGATACTATGGTTTCTCCGACAACAACATCAATAACTGACCGCCACAGAAATTTAGCAACATAAAGTAGTCCATTCTTTGGGAAATGGGAACACCCAAAATATATGAGAGTCCGGATATCTCTTTTGAGGCTTAATAGGTGAGATTTATTTTACCTTTGTCTTTGGGTAGTTTCTAGCTTGGACACCAGAGGATCGTAACATATGGTAAACATAACTATTACTTTGTTCCTCGTTCCCATGCCAATTGCACTTTTGTGCCTTTTGAACTTTGGTTCTTTTGATTCCTCCGTCTACTTATCTTTCTGAATTTTATTCAAGCTCTTCTATCCATAGTGTCCTTTTGTGTTAGAGAAGAATTTACTTTTCAGCTCACGAATGGAGAAGAACTTTTGGCATACTAATGCTCATGTTTCTGATACTTTGCTTTGATATGTATTTCTTCTTAAAAGACTTTTGACTCTTAACAGCCTTTAGGATTTTGAAATTATGGCATGGGATCATTTATATATAATAAACTGTCTACCTTGCTTCCTTTCTGTGGGTCTTTGCCATCACTCCCTAAGACATCTTAGATGTGAAATGAACGGAGCCTCAAAATATTATTCCAGACCTCTAAATTTTGAGTTCTTTTCAGGGGTAAAGCAAGACTTCAATGAGTGCAAGGCCATTTAGGAAAACTACCTGCTAGAAGACATTCTATCATTTCCAAAAATTAAACACACAGTCTTTTCCCAAAGATTTCAGTTAATCAGGAACTTGATGTTTTCCATGCAACCAAAAGTTTGCCTCTTTTATTCAAAAACAAAAATAACCAAAAACTAAGCAGTAAATCAAAGCAAAATGGAATCAAATTATTTAAGTACAAAGTCATTAAATCAAAAGAAAATAAAATTGTGCCCACTCCTGAAAATCCTTCAATCTAGTGAGTCAAGGGGCTAGGCTGGATTGCAGACATAAGACACCTATCCATGGTCTAATTGTACTATTTCTGAAACCGAAACCATGTCTACTAATTTACAATCAATCTCATCAGCCTGAGGAAATTGAAGGAGATCTAGCTGAATGTCAATCATATTGCTGGCTTTTACCGAGGCACGAGATCTTAGTTCCAGCTCTGTTAGATAATTTCCCAAAACAGAATTGGTAGATTCATTTCCTTCCCCCAACTTAGTGATAGTGTGTTTCATGTAAGGTTCTCTTAAACTTTTGATATGATTTGGGGTACCCTTATGAGGTAACCATAAATGAGACCAGTTTGAGGCAAAATACCCCTTTAACCTTGCGGACCAATCTCGGTTCAGAATAAGTCCATATCCATCTGGTATGTCAACCACCATAATATCAATAAATTGACATATCTTGTTATTTGTAGATAAACGAATGAGCACATTCTTCATTTCCCCCACTACTTTGACACTGGTTCTGTCTAGTTGAATGACTTCCCAAGCCATGGGCTTAGGCTACCCATTAATTTTCTTGTAGACTACAAGTGGAATAAAATTTACCGATGATCCAGAATCTACCAAAAAATTATGCACCTTATGATTCAGCATTTCTAGAGTTAAAAGGAAAGGTGGGGTTTTAGCTTTCTCTTCCCCAATTAATTCGACGTCTTCCTCCACCGATTGATTTTCATTGGGCACTTCCTTTCCTGGATCCTCAGTCTTTTCAGTGTTTCCTTTCTTAACATCTACTCGTCCTTCCATAAGCTTGGAAGGCTCATTGATTAGTTCTGTTTCCTGGCTGACAATGGTAACTTTGGGTACTTTATCTTCAATATTGTTCTTTGACTGTCTCCTGACATTCTTTTGCAACGTCTTAATCTTTGAAATTGTCATATTGTCTTTAATTATTAGATCCATGTATTTTGTTGTTGTTGGTATGTTCTCAGGTTTAGGAATACCCTTTTCCATATCAAACAGCGAGACACAATCCCATAAAAACATGGTATCATTTTCTTGTCTCTCTATGGTCTGGATACCTTTTTTCTCTTTATCACTGTCTTCAGCCAATTTAGATTCCAAAAGCTAATTCATTACCAATGTCATCGAATTTAACCATTGAGGACAATTCTTTTCATAATGGGGTTGTTGGTGAAAAGTGCAGAAATTATCCATCCCTACCTCTGTCAGATTCATTGATGATGAATTATGTGGAGGGGTCTTGCATTGATTGTTATCCTCCTTTTTTTGTAGTAAGGATTATAATATTTTTGAGCTTCTTTTTCTGTAGATGGCTCAGGGTAATCTTCTATACTTTCCTTTTTAGCCTCTACTCTTCTACCTCTTCATAAGTCTCAACTAATGTAGGCTTAACTTGAGCTTTTGTGAACATAGCCAAGTCAGGGCCTAAAGCTGAGGTATAATACTCAATCAGAACTTTATCTGAAGGCTTATCAGTTGTAGAGAAGTTCGTGAGGTAATATTAAAACATTTGAGTGAAATGATGTACCTTCTCGTTCCTTTCTTTTTTCAAAGCACCTAGACCTTTCATTAGTGATGCATGCGTCTTTTGGGCTGCATATTTACTTCTGAAAATCCTTTCAAAAGTATCGCAATCGGGGATAGAGTTTGTAGGAAAACCAAAGTACCAGGATGTTGTCGCTCCTTTACGGGTATGTGGGAACAATCTACAGAAAACATCATCATATTCTCTAGCCCTTAATCCTTCTATTGCCAAATAGAAACTTTGCAAGTGGTCATCCATGACAACCTTCTCATTAGGATAAAAATTAGGCAGCAACTTCTCAAAAGCTTGAGGTAGGTTATGCAACAGAGGTGTTAGGTTCAAGGGTGATCTGGATTTCCAAGCTGGCGGTGGGTTGGGTTGATTTACATTTATACCTGCCATGAATCAGGGTGAAGGGTGAGGAGGTGAAAGAACAGGAGTCTGAACAGGAGAATCGTAAGGTGTATACGGGCCTTGCTTGATTCAAAGGTTGAACCACTTCCTGTAAGGCTGTTCCTACAAGTTCTTCCAAATCTCCAACCAACGCTGAGTCAATTAACAACTTTGTCATCCACAGAATAAAAATTTTCCCTATTCTCATGAGTATTTGGATCAGGACAGAAACTGCTTTCGAAATTATCATTGGTGGGGTTATCGAGAAAACGGGTTTCCTCGGCCAGCCATGCACTGGCAGCCCTCCTTCTAGCACCTGAAACTATTGAGGCCTGGAAATTCATAGGCAACAACAGCAAGGGATTCTCCCTAGTCAACATTCCCTATTATCTCGTGACTATTTGGTTTAGGGAATCCGTCTGGTTTGCGGTCCGGCTACAGTAGGTCAAGTAACAAAAATAAAAGGTTTTACTGATTGCATCCTGGTCCACCATATATATTTTTGTTTTTTTTGACTTTAAGTATGATATGCAAGTGCCTACCTAACATGCAGATTGATTGAGAATGCAAGGAGTTCTCACAATGTGATGCGCAGGTTCTTACCGCTCGTCTTAGGCTTTGATGCATCTAAATCACACACAGCAAGAAATTGAATCTAACTACCTACCTATCCTTGGGGAGCGAGATTGTCTCTTATTAATGAGTAATGTATGTTGCGCATACATTATAAAGATAAATTACAAATAGATGACACTTCTTCCATAACACATGAACAATTAAAGATATTTAAACAACCAGATAGCCAATTGCTTATGAACAATCATTCATTACTCATGGTGGTAACTTTCACAAAATGAACCAGAAATCATTCAGACAAGAACATAGGTCCTAGGAGTTAGAACGATCTCACAGCTAATGGACCCAAAGCTGAAAACGAAATAGTTCCTCTTTAGCAAATCCATAGCATAACATTTGAACATTCCACCAAGATTTCTCCAACGGGAAAACTGTAATTCTTTATTGCAAAAGGAAAATAGTTCTTCTTACAATATGTCTTCACTCATCTAACTGGGAAAAAGTCCTTTTCTAATCTAAATCTTCTATATTTATACAAAAGAACAAGACTGTTGGGCTGCCCACGAATGACTCTTGGGCTTCGCCAACTCTTCGCCTCCCAAAATTTTCTATCACTAAGTGTTTATAAAATTTACAAAATATTACAAAAGTGAACAAATGTTCATGAGGAGGGCCCCGCTTGATTATTCAAAAAAAATTCCATGCCAAAGCCTCTGAAGCAATATTTTCAAATTCAGGAGGTTCCAAGAATCGAATATTTATTTCGAATTTTGCAGCTTGGTTTCTGATAACTTCTATTTTGGCTGCGCTCAGGAAAAGCTGGTCTTCTAACAGCTACACACTAATTGTGAAATGATCTACCTCATTCCTTAGGGTCTGTTCATCTAAAGCTTTAATGTGTTGTATCCTTTTTTCATATTCATGATACCTTCTTTGCAAAATTTCCAAAAATAGGCTGTGGTCTAGAAAAGCATCTATTATTTGCTCAGCCTATACTTGGCATCGATTATAAGTGATCAGAAGTCTCCTGAAGAATTTTGCACATGCCCCTGTTTTCTTCTTAATAGCCTTCTTGAACTCCTTGGCTGTGTTGATGGAAAACTCCAACAAATCGTAGTCCTTCCTGAGGGCTTGTTGATATTTTCAGGGTAACTCTGTAGGAGTTTCTTCATTAGCTTCTAACCTTGCCATCCTTCCTGTCAGGACTTCCAAGATGTCCTGAGATCTGTCAACAAAATATGAAGAGGTCTCCAAAATCTCTTCCAACCAGTTGTCTACCTGTAAAACATTACACCTCTCTTCCTCTATGGCTACTTGCAGCTGGTGCATCTTGGCTCTCTGTGCCAGAACGTGTGCCTTGAAGGGCTGAAGACTAACTTGTTGTTCATTGGCTTCTTCTAAAGCTGTTGTCAATGAGGTAATATTCTCTTTAAGTTCTGCCTTCTGCACTTGAGATTGCCTCTCACCTTCCTCCAAGGTGGCATTCTGCAGCTCCAAATCCCCTATCCTACCTAGCAGCTGCTCTTTTTCTGCCCTCAACTCTTGATATTCCTACTGCACTTTCTCCAGACACTCTTGGGTGGTCTCCATAGGTCTCTTCTCTATCTGGAGGACCTAAAGTTCAGCTTTTGAAGACTTGATTTCCTTTTGTATGTCTTCAAACTTTCTCTTTAACCTATTATCTTCTTCTCTTTCCTTTCTTACGATATCTTTGAGTTGAGAAGAAGACTTCTTGGACTGCTCAAGATCTGTCATTATTTTATCTACATTGTCCTCGGAAGCATGGATCAATGTAGCCCCCGCTCTGATAGTGAACCTGGAGTCTCTGTCTATCCTGTATACAATAGTTGTATCATTTATCATTTTACCAAACGGCCCCCTGGTTTCAACCTTCCTCTCGTTCCTCTTTACTATCCTTTTCTTTTCTTTATCATAAAAGATAGTATTAAAATCTGGTACCTCCTTCCCTTTCTTTTATTCAAAGGGGATTAGCCTAAGGGTGGGGACGATAGACTATCCTAGTGTGCTGGCAGCAGGCGCTTCAAGATCTTGAATGTCAGGGTTTTCCAAGTCCTAATCCTAAATGTCTGCTGCGTCAGAAGCTGATTGCTCTGTCACTGTCTGTGTCAGCTTTATCTTCTCTGCTTCCTGCTTCTTCAGCTCCTCATCTATCATTCTTTTACTTTCTTCTTCTTCTCTTTTGGCAACTTCTTATACCTTTCTGGCTGCCTCTTGTGCAGCTCTTCTTTTCTCCTCCTCCTCTCCTTTTAGCCATCCTTCGGTCTCTTGGGATAACCTCCTATCCTCTTCATTCCTTTTCCTAGTTTCCTCCTCCTCGACCTTTTCATGCTCATCCTGTCCCTTTCCACCTTTGGTGGTAATTTTATTTTTAAACCTTCTTCTTAAGGCCGTCATATTCTATGCACTATGGAAAATGGAATCCTCTCTATCCCAGTGCTTAGTGTATTCAAAATGTATATTCGCCTCTTTGCAGTGCTCTGCAACCTTGTTCTGGGAGTCATTCCTATGGAAACGCATTTCCCCCAAAATGGAACTTCTCCAACTCCTCCATGAATTCATCGTCCTTCTCTACCCTGGTAAATTTGTAACTCCCCAATCTGAAAGGCAAAGGAGGGTATGCTGCTTTCTTATGTTCAAATAGAAAACTTCCTATTCCATCTAAAAATACTTGTCTAACTGCCTCTTTGTGGACTACATAGTTTGTGGCATACTTAGGCAGTAGTGAGGGTGCTCTAGAGCATCCAAACATTCTGAAATATAGTCTATCTTCTATCAAATAATAGTCTGCATACTCTTCAGTCACCTGCAATGCCTCCTCCGACATACAGTCACATTCTTTCAAGAAAATCAGGGTATACAATGGCATAATGAAATGCTCACACACCTCCCTGTAGTGACTGTGGTATTTATGGGCCCACATTGGCTTGTATGCTGAGTAAATTGGTGTTCTTTCCTAGTCCCAGATGCACCTCAGGTTGGGGAAGGGTTTATTGCATAGTATGCAATCAATCAGTATGGAGCTCATGTAGAACTCTGATTTCTTTTGGGACACCCCCACTAATGCTGACGCCATGCAGGGCGAGAGGCTATTGGACACAATGTTGGCCTAGTTGAAAATGGTCCCCTGTGTTGCAACATAGAAAATTATTGGCACCCACTCCAATTTGAAGCTTTTACCATAGGTTCTCCCAAAAATCCTATTCAGCATCAAGGCAATGAACCTGTATGGGGTTCTTAGACTTGCCATGTCATACTCTCGAGTCGGCCTGGTTCTAAAGTTTTTTCCAGGCATGAGAATCCTCTTGAGTGTCTTGACTAGGTCCATCCTAATGCTTTTCAGCCAGTCTTCAGTCAGATATATTTGCGCTTCTGGAAAGTGGTAAGCCAGGGCCACATATCCAAGGCTATAAGCAGCATAACCCTGTTTATCAACATTTTACAGAATCATGGTGGAAAGACTTCAGGTCTCATAGCAATTTTTATTAATGAAGACCTCTCTATGTTGGCATAGATGTTTTCTTCCTCAAAACCTATGTTAGGCACCTCTTGACACGTAATCAATCTGTAGATTTCTCCCCATTGATATTCGGGTTCTACACCAATTATGCATTTGGTGTCTTCATAAGTATATTCGAATCTGGTGATGAATTTGACTTCGGGTTCCTCTTCGACCGCAGAATCCTTCTTCTTTTGACGTTTAGACATCTTAAGTTTCGAGGAATTTCCCTGTCATGTATAGAAATGTATTTTAGGTTCTGTTAGGTCATTTCTGGACAACATTTAAAGACAAAGATAACAATATAAGTGTTTTACCTCATCTGTGTTAAACATGATGGAAGTTATAAAAAATAAGCAAACCATGTTCAAACAAATTCTCTTGCCCAAAACTAAAACCAGCTCATTCCAACAAAGTTCGAATTTGGAAAAACACGGCCTTTGTCAAAACGAAAAACAATCCTAAAACCTCTCTCGGTGCCATGACCTACACCTCATGTGAAACATAGAAGGAACCTAATATAAATAGCTCGAAGGGGACGCTATAGGTGATAGCACCCTAGAAGACTATAAATGCTCACTTCACGGTCCATCTTAGACCAGTCTGGGGTTTAGATTCGAAACTGAACAAGGTCACGCCAAGTGGGAAGTAGAACAATAAACAGGTCTTGGTTTGTGAGAGCGTGAACGACTGAACTGTGGAACCAATCATCACAGCCTCATAAGAAAGCCATGAAAGTCCCCCAGATGGCCAAACACACAATGGGGGAAACTGGGGTGGACAGCGTAACGGCTGTCTGCGCTGGCTTCCCCAACAATCGAGTGTAGGATGCAAAACCATAACGGCCATGGGAGAAAACATCAAGTAAACCATGAACACCCCCCCCACTGACAGTCATACCATTCACCTTAGAATATATATACATGTTAAGATGAAAACCTAAGTAAAACACTAACCTCGGAGACAAGAAAACAACTCGTCCAATTCAATGGAATAGGAAAACGAGCACAAGGGCCTACCTGGCACTGCTGCATGACTGGCAGGAGGAAAACCATTGAGCTTCCATTTCAGAGCCACCTAGGAGTGAGGGTACTGACAGCGAGAATCCTGGTATACTCGAGCGAAAACGACAGCGCAGAGAAAGTCCAAAAATAACGATAAAATAATAAACCACCCAATTCCACTATATATACTCCCCAGACAACTATAATCAGCAGGAAGAAAAAGTCATCGGGTAGCAAAAGGCTAAGGGGTCAGTGACCAAGTCAACATTTCCTCCGTAGCGGCAGATGATGAAATAGTTAGGAGAACCCGAAAGGCATCGGCCAAGAAACAAATCAATACTTGCATCGGATCTCCCAAGACTAAGGCATCAGAGCAATAGAAGGTTGGAGAGCCACAATGGCATAACCACAACAAAAAACAAGTTCCGCAGACCGACAAAAATTGGAGAAAAAAAACATGACTTCGATGAACAATATCAGTCCCACGGAAAATAAAATCAAACTAAACTTAAAAGATAACGCTTTTCGAATCTGCAACGATGAATGCCGAAATCCCAAGGATCTACAAAACAAAAACGGTGGGGTCAAAATGGTTAATGCAATCAATGGGGAACTTCACAATGCATCATCCACAACTGCGGAAACCGTAGAGACAATAGGTTCCGTTGGTATTCCAACAAGCCACCAATTAAGACAAATAAATAAAAGCATTGGAGAAAATAAATCTTGGATCAGACTCAACTTCTTGTTACGTCTCCGCAACGGCGGGCGTGCAGATGATTAGAATCCCGACTTAAAAGTCCAAAACACTTCCGATGGCAAGGAAAAATTAAATCAAATAGGAAAACATCGCTAACATAAAAGTAATATTTGCGCAAGACATTGAGCAAACCAGAAAGCTGAGCCAAAATGAATTAAAGGAGGGTCCCAAAATTTTTTGAATTTTGGGGAAAAATGTTGCAGTTGCAACACAATCTTTTTGGGTAGTGAAATCAAGAAATTCTTCAATGCATACATGTCTTCTTGTAACCATACTTTTTCCTCTTCCACATATAAGAAGATAAAAATGTTAATCATTATCTGAAGATTCTAAACATTTTACATATCACCCCAAGCAGGTATCAACATCTTACTAATATCAGGAACATGCTTATTATCTCTTCTTCATATCATTATAGGTTCCATCTACAACTTAGTTAATTATTATTACAACATCTGTTCCAATTACATGTTATAAAACTTAACTAGTTATCACCACATTTTCTACCTTACATATTGGGAGGAAAAAGGTAAAAATATCATATTAGGTACAACTCCGCTCTTCATGCATTTATGTAAGCATTTCTATTTATGTACACACAAAATAAACACAAAATTTTTCATTCAAAAATTCAATGCTTCACAAAGTATAGAACATACCTATGCGTATGCGAGTTCATTAGGTCAAACTTCTATTAACCTCATACCCAGTTGGGTGGAATGATGCAGCGACATGGCTAGTTCTGGGTATTTTTATTAATTGCATATTTACATGATGTCTCAATTTTTACTATGCATGGCTAGCATGATAACCATCAGCATCGATTTTAATTGTCGATACATAAAATGTTGAATCCATGGTGGGGCATTTTCCTTGAGTTCCTCACCATGATTAAATAATGATATTTACATTGTGTACAATTTTAATGCAATAGGTATCAAAATCGAGATATTACATTCCAAATATGAAGTCTGTAATAAATACTTGTAAAGTAAATCATTACACATACAAACCTGAGTCTATGTGTGTTAAATGCAATAAAATTTGAAATTTTATTATTGTATATTAGCACGTACATAATAAACTCAGAGTTTCTTTCTATCGGATTTAGGGATGATGTTCTTCACACTTGTAAAATTCATGCCTAGAGCAAGTGTGAATTCTTTGCAGAGTATGTAGTACGAACGCAATTACATTGTAAATGAACTAAAGCCAACAATACATGTTAAATTCCCTAAAGTTTTCTACTACTGAAAAAGCACTTTATGAAGAAGTGTGGGATTGATTGTGAAAATAAACTTTGGTACCTTCCAAAGGCATTTGGTATTTCTAATTCTAACCATCCAGCTTCCATATGGTATTCATGATACAGCTAAAAGACATTTTCGACAACCTCACAATCATCATAATACAATTAAATGACATTTTCGAAAACTTCACAAGTATCATAAAAGTTGTCTTTAATAGTCTTCAAAATACCATTATAGGCATTTTTTAAAAACATTTTCAAAAACTTCACAAGCATCATAAAAATTGTCCAAAAATAAAAGCATCTGCAAGGTTGTACACTCATCTACAATCTTGTTCAAGCAACATCAAAACTTATCCAACAAAAATACATAGTTATGAACTTACATCATGGAAATAAATCATATTTTAAGGTAACCAAATAGCCCATCCCCAAAATCAACCGAAAGACCTGACATATTATGAGATTGGGCATACTTTGATTCCACTAGTGACCAATCTATTTATTTTATATATTCTCTGTATAAATGATGGAAACAAATGTAATGAATTCTTTTTTTTTAGAGATAACATGAGTTCTACGAAGAATTATGCATTCAGTTGCTCTACTGTGCACCTCTTTAAACTTTTAACTACACAATTTTGAAGGTTTTATCAAAATATATTTTAGTTAGTTTTAACATGCTCAGTCCACACTGATCCTATGATATAAGGAATGAAATTTTGATTAAGAGAAAGGAATTTATGCATCAAATTTCAAAATATACCATCTTATATCTAACCCTATTGTATTATCAAATTTTTATACTCTAAGACTGCAAGACTAATTTTATTTTTTTCACTTGAAAACAAGATGGCATCATAAAATATAATTAATTGAATTGATTAAGATACCTCCTCTTGCCTCGTTACCATTGAGTGGGTGGAGAGAGTTTTCACTTTCTCCGATATGCAGGAAAGAGCATACTAAAAAGAATTACACCAAAAAGTGCAAATTTAATGAGATAAAAGAACTATAAGAGTGTTAATAGTCTAAAAATACATTCACAAAGACAATATATTCATAAGAGTTTGAACCCGGAATGGACTTGTTGCTTCAAAATTGAGTTTCTAACATTATTAGTATTATATCTATTCTAGTACAAAAATAACGTGTCAGAAGGTGAAATTCCATTAACCACTAAAGAAATGGACTTAATAGCAGAACATGGCTTTAAATTTCAATTAAAAATGAGTGGACACTGATCTTCCAGTATAGACTCTACAATGCTCTCAAAAATTCTTTTGGAAGTTTATGAGATCTAATCCTCATAGGAAAATTAAAAATTTCTTTCAAGTTTCTATGTTTCTATGAACAGGTTATCCTGACTAAGGAAGATGTGGAAACCTGAGTAATAACACTCCACCACATACAACATTGGCTAAATCCCTTTTCCCAATTAATTCTACATATTTTGAACCGGGGAGAGGAGTGGGAATCTAGAACAGCATGCTCAGCATTTACAATTAACCGTTCCAATTGAGGGATAATATAAATGTATCACCTAGCATGTTTTCAAATCTAAAGCAGAAACATTCTTTATCGCATGTGTCAAAGTTGTTTGCTGAACCTTCAGAAGCACCATGAACATAAACAAAACAATCTTGTTTAATTTTGCTACAAATAGGCAAGGTGACATGAAATGCATATCACACCTCCAACACGGAAGTTAAAAGTAAATTGTTCCATAAAATAAGTGCAACAAATTCCCCACCCCAATAAAATTAATAAGCTAATGTAATTCAACAACAACTTCATTTGCTAACAAAAAACATCAAATTGAATACAAGCACGAACTTACAAAGCCTTCCCATCCAAAAATGGTAGCTTATAAGTATCCCTTTACCATAAATATATCAATCTAACATTTCAAAAAAAAAAAACAATACACAACTTGAACTGCAAAAAAAAACCTAGGTGGATGAATTTCTGTCATTCCAAGCTCAATGGATGAATTTCTGTCATTCCAAGCTCAAGCACTAAGCATAAATACAATATATTAGAAGCATGCTTAAAAATATCAATGAAAGAGATAAAAGTGTTGAACACAAGTGCAAAATACAGGAAAAAAAAAACTACCTCACATATCTACTTACCTTTCACAGGTTGTTAACACTAAGGCATACAAAACTTCTAAAAAGCGAGAATCCTTACTCAGATTTTAAAGGATTCATCCTCGGATTTCACGAGTCTCTAACAAGCATTAGAAAATATTTGTTAAGTCATCCATACTTCTACATTAAAGCTCAAATTCTTCATCCGTAAGAGCTACCATCTGTGTTACAGGCTCTTCTTTTTCATCATCAAGAACAAGATACAGGTTCCTATCTACCAGTTGGAACTTGTAAAATGTGAATATATAGAAGGAAATACTTATAGCCTCTTCTTCACCATTGCTCACCCACTTATACTTGTATGATGTTATTGTTATGAGGGTGTAAACTACGATTCTGGTAAAATATATATAACTGAAAACAACAATGTAAACTTGCCTTAAAAGGGTCAAATTCGCCAAGTTCCTAGCTGCCTTCCCATCAGTCTTAGAAGCTTCATGAATATTCTTGATCGACCAAACTATAAAGAAAAAAATGATTGCACAGCAGGAGATAATATCAATAAGTAAAAACGCATGCTCCCATCTAAACCAATCTTTTGTATAAGGTCTAGTCTCATCGATAATTATGCTCGCAATGTTGGCAAAAACTTGTAGTGGGATTACAATCATAAAACATTTTTCTCTCTTTCCTAAAGTTAAGTCTTGAATAAGGACCAACCTGTGCCTATGAGAACTATAACAGTGAAGAGTAGGATGCCCTTAAGGAACCCAAATATATAGAAAGGAACAACCCATCCATGGACTGTCCTTGTCCTTTTAACATATAATTTATCTTCAGCTACACAAATCAGATTTAGTGCTTTGAACAGGAGCAACACACACATAAGAACATGGATTCTATGCATAATGACCCTCTATTTTACACACATAAATCGAGACCCCAAGGAAAAAAATGGTGTACAAAAACAAGAAACAAAAGTAAAACGAGGGAAATTGGGTCTGACGTGCATGAAGGAAATCCTTCACATTACCCTCAAAGTTGTACATTCTAGTGTGGACATTCATTGAAACTTTGTATTGAGAATGACAATTTGCAAAAAATAGACTGTACTCATTGGGATCTATAACAGGGTATGAATTATTATACTTATAGTCTTGCTGCTTCTTGAAGTTGAACAATGAAATGATGTAATGACTGTTGAGGATAGAATAATTTGGATTCTCCTCCAATTATACAAAAATCTGCTCTAGATATTCCACTTACAAAAAGAAAATCCCCATCGTGGAGAGATATGGATCAGGGCCTTGCTGTATTCTCATCAATGCCACATCTTTCACTAAAATTTCAACATGCCCCTCGCGAGTGAACCCAAAATTTTCAAACAAAATCATGGTTCTAGAATTCGACTCTATTCTGGAGTCCCTGATCTCTACAAAGCAAATGGGTAGGATGGCAATCCAAATTGCTGCCATGACATGAACATAGATGCAAAACCTAGTGGGAAATCTGAGGTTTCCCATGGTCAGAACACCCAATTGCAGACCCCACTCTAAAAGTGTGAGAAGAAATCCACAAGGAATGAAGACTTACAGAACATACCCAACACAGACACAAAAAAAATGCACAGGAATAGATTAAAAAGAAAGAAGTGAAAGCTGCATGGGAGACAGTCATAAAAGGAGAGTATCTATAGAAGGCATGCAAAGGCTGATCCAGAATGGGGCATAGATTAAACAAAGAGAAATTGTTCATATGAAATAATTGTTATTGATGAAATGCATCCGATAGGGTTTAAAAACTACTGTAGTTTCAATCTTACTTTGGGAATCAGGAATCTGTCGGTCTTTCCATTAGCTAGCTACAACGCAAAAAGAACAGTCGTCTTCATAGACCTCCAGTACTCGACTTGTCAATAGGATGCCTTCTCTTGAGTCCAAGATTACCTTAGAAATATCTAAAGATGAAGGATCTAAAATGCAAATCACAGGCCAGTATTCAAGAAAGGATCCTCGGTTCGAAGGTAGCCGATTTTTAGTAGCTCATACCAGGAATCGATGGGTGGAAAAAGGATAAAATAAAAAAAATAAAAACAAAAGGTCGGACTACAAAGATGGAAATCAACGTTTTCCAAATATTCAAACAAGAATATTTTTTTTATATCGATCAAGTGAATGACAGTTCGATTTGTAAAAGCAAAGGGATAGAACGAAACACTTCCTCGGACTAATCATGCGGCCTGTGGATAGGGAAACTCACATGCAATATTCGGATCGAGCACACTTAAGTTCTACAGATCCATAAATTAAAACGTTTTGGAGGGATAGGAACCACTCACCAGCAAAGCATACCCAGAGGAAATTGATCACATGCCAGTAGTCAAAAGCAGGAAAAAAAATTGTTCCCCACATGCAAACTATGTTGAAAAAGCACACAAGATGGGATATCATACTAGATCAACACACAGTCCACCAATCAAAAGCATGCAAAGTATATAACGCATACAAGGGATTCTTGGATTTGTAATGCAAAAAGTCGAGGAGGTATCTATAGGTTGCATACAGAGAGGATGTGAGTAATATAAAAAAATGCAGACAAGTAATCCCCGATCGGTAATAAAATCAAAACACTAAAAGGGTTTGAAACACTCTCCGAAATCTAAATCTCTGTCAATAAAATAACAAATATTAACTTATTCTTCTTAAACAAAATAATGAGATTATGGTCCTAGTGTTTGAACCATGCTCTGATACCATATTGTAACAACCCCATAAACAAAACATCAGGAAATTCTAAATAATCAAAAACAACATAAACAAAGGGTTTGTTTTAGCTGTCAAAATATTTTATTGATCATGCAAAAGAACTTTTAGAAATAGTATTGATGAAACCACCATAAGACAATTTAAACGAAAGACTAATTAAGAATCAATTCATTCACATAACCTCTATGTAACAATTTAAACCAATATTTCTATGATTCGTTCCAAAAGGTTTCGTTAGATTTAAAGAAACTTGTAGCTACCAGATACTTGATTTCGACCAAATACACATAGATCATAGTTTCATAAAGTATAATTTAAAGATCTAGCAATAGCCCATTTACAGTTCATTTCATTGGTAAGGAAACAACCATAAGTCAAGTTGAGGTATATGAGAAAATAAATCAAATCTACGTACTAGAATACAGGGAAAAACACACTCAGAGAATCAACTCCTCCCAACCATAGGAGGCAGCAACACGATGGTTTGCTCTGCTCCACCCCCGAGCTAGATCACCAACCATGCACCAGAATAGTAGGTAACTTCCTCGCGGCACTCAATCCTCGAGCCCATAACAAGTTTTCATGATGGACTTATAAAATAGAAAAACTCTCAACAAATGCACTCAGCAATCATTTTCCCCATGCACAACATGGCGTCGCGTGCTATTCAAGTGCACTCATATGAATAGCTTTGCCCAGTTCTTATGCCATCCCAGTCAAATCTCCAATCAAATACCTAAATCCCTATGATTTAGGATCTTGTCTGGTTGTTGAGTTTTGGATTGGATTTGATTGGTATCAATCACTCTAGATTGCTTACACATGTTCTTTGGTGCCATGGTTGGTATCCCCTCATGTAGTTGAGTTCTCCAAGTGTCATTTTATTTATATAACAAATAAATAAATAAATAAAATGTTTTGTTGTGCAAATGTCATTTGAGTTTTTTTAATGAGTTTCATAACTCAAAAAATTATTTTCAACATATGAAAATAAAAGCAATGTCATGGGAGTATTACAGATACAGTCAGAATAGTTTTGGAAATTGCTGCACAAAGCAAATTGCCTGTTCATCAAAGGGATGTCAAGTCGAAATTCTTAAATGACTATCTAGAAGAGGAAGTATATGTGGAACAAACACAAGGGTATGAAGTTCCAGGACAAGAGCATAAAATGTATAGGCTAAAAAAGGCACTCTATGGTTTGAAACAAGCTCCTAGAGCTTGGTACAGTCAGATTGATTCCTATCTCACTGAAAATGGATTTCACAGAAGTGAAAGTGAACTGACATTGTACACCAAAGTGAATGAGAAAGGTAATATGTTAATTTTTTTCTTGTGTGTAGATGATTTAATATTTACAAGTGATTTTGGTATAGTGGATTTTAAAGTAGTCATGGAAAGTGAATTTGAAATGACTGATCTAGGGCTTATGAAGTTTTTTCTAGGAATTGAAGTTCAGCAGTCTGAAAGTGGTATTTTTATATCACAAAAAAAGTATGTAAGTGAAGTTTTAAAAATATTTAACATGTCTAATAGCAAGACAGCCCCAACACCAGTGATAACAGGTTTAAAATTGAACAACGATGATGAAGGATCAATTGCAGATCCTACACTATTCAAAAGGCCTGTTGGTAGCCTTATGGATTTGATAGTGACAAGACCAGAAATTATGTATGGAGTAAGTCTGATCTCAAGGCTCATGGAGTCACAAAAATATTCACACTGGAAACCAGGTAAAATAATTATGAGGTATGTAAGTGGCACAAAAGACCTTGGCATTATGTATTCAACCTCAGAAAATTTTAAACTCATTGGCTACACTGACAGTGACAATGGAGACAGCATAGATGATAGGAAGAGCACATCTGGGTACACATTTCATTTTGGTAGAGGTGTTGTTTCATGGGATTCAAAGAAACAACCCATAGTAACTATGTCTTCAGCTGAAGCAGAGCATGTTGCAGCAACAAGTGCTACATGTCAAGCTGTGTGGGTGAGGAGAGTGTTAAAATACTTGTCATAGAACCATCAAGAATCGAAAACCATCTTCTGCGACAAAAATTCATCCATAGAATTGTCAAAGAATCATTTGTTTCACAAGAGAACCAAGCACATTGACATAAGGTTTCATTTCATAAGAGAGTTGGTGAACAACAAAGAATTTTGTTTAGAATTTTGCAGGTCTAAAGATCAGCCTGCAGACATCTTTACAAAACCATTGGCAAAAGATACTTTCTAGTATCTGTGTAGTTATCTTGGAATGACAAGTTCTCCATAGTGAACTCTCTCATAAACAGAGTATGTCTAATATCTGAAACATTTTGTAAATTTTTGTTTTAAAATCCCCCATCTACTCATAATTAAGGGGGAGTGTTGGAAATATTAATCACTTGCAGATCCATACCTGACTCTCAGTCGACTCTGTCAGAGTCTGTATCAGTCAATCTGACAAGAGGAAAGAGTCCATGATTTGGCAATGTAAACCAGTCGACTTAATTTATGAAGATAATTTGTTAGGTAGATAGTAATTACAGTCTTTAATGGTGACTCGGTCAATTCATGTAGAAGCAATTTTTCAGTTTGCCTATAAATAGAAGAAGAATTTTGTAAATCAAGTTATACAGTAGGGAGAAAAATGGGTGAGAAAAGAGAGAAAGATAAGTTTAAGCTCAAGCTTATGTGTATGTGATTCAATGGAAAAGATGAAGCTCTATAAAAAGATCAGTTGGTGAGCTGACAAGTTTGGATCGACAAGTTTGTAATACCTTTGTTATTTCCGCATAAGTTATATATATGAAATAGTTTATGGTTGAATGCATGTTTATTTAGCTGCACAATATTTCTAGATTTACTTATGTAAATGTATTTTACAATTATGGTTGAGTGAAAGAACAAGAACCCATAAATTTCTCACTCTTTGAAAGTTCCAGGTTTTACGGCACAGTGGGTCGACTCAAGTCTTCCTAAATATTTAAGTATATGTTTTATAAGTTATGTTGGATTGTTAATGTGTCCATTTTTACTTCATCTTACTCACAGGTGAAAAGAATTTGTAATTTCTTAAGTCTTTTATACTAAGAAACATAGTTTGTATATTTCGACTAAAACCAGACCAAAGTAAGTAAAACGACAATGTCGGTTGAGTAAACTGACTAGTGTTTGAAGAGGTCAACCGATTTGTGGTCGAAGTGATAATCCAACTAGTGGTCGAATAGTTCATCCAACTTGTGGTCAAAGTGAAGTTACAGACAAGTTTTCAAAGTAAAATCAGTCGGTAAAACCGATAAGTGGTCGAGGTAAAACTAGTCGGTAGAGCTGACAAGTAAGAACTTGTCGAAGTAAATTAGTTGTGTCTAAAAGGACAACCAAAGTTTATACTACTTCTCTAGTTGGGAGTTAGACAAGCTTCACCTGAAAACTAAGAAAATAAAAAGAGTTTGGCATGAAAATTAAATTTTAATAATTGAGCGGTAAACTCAAGTTTAGTCGGCTCGGTTTTGGCTAACACCTCAACCTATCCGCAAACAATTTCTCTGGTGATATAGCGATGGAGATGCAGTATCTGGTCAATCTTGTTGTCCTAAATCTTTACTTCAATGAGCTTCAGGGTTTGATACCCATCATTAATACTGTGCGCATACCTAAATGTCATAGATCTCCATGATAACAAGCTAACGGGCACGATTCCTCTGTAGCTGGGGCTCAAAGAAGTACTAAATTTGCTCGATCTAGTTCAAGGTAAGTAATTAGGACTAGATTTGCAAATGGTATTGCTTCCATCTCTAACTCTGTCTTTGATTTGGATTCAACTATTATTGATTCAAACTTCTATGCCTCTGTATATTTATATGCAAATGCAAAACCACGAGGCTCTACGACTATAATTAGAGGGGATGGTTCCTCTATATAGCCTATAGTGAATACGTAACTAGAAATTCTCATGCTCATCAGGATACCTTTTTATCTGCAGATGATGATGCTTGCTGCAGTTTATACTTCTAACGAGGCTGAGCGCATTTGATGTTTCAAAGAACAAGCTACAGTAGAATATTTTTGAAAAGTTTTTTGAGAGGGAACATTTTAGAGCCGGTGCTGGTGGACCCTCAGCTAATGGGGTTAATGGAGAGAAAGGTGCTAATGGAGAGACGGAGTGTGAGCTGACAGAGGTGCTAATGGAGAGATGGAGTGTGAGCTAATAAATAGAGAGTGAGGGGTTAGTGGAGGGAACGACGCAAGTACTGTCGCCAGGAAAATTCATCACGTCGCTAGCCTCTTTCATTTAATGGGGATTACATTAGATGGTTGACATGCTCAGGAAACTGCATGGCTGTCAATGATGATAACTGTACTCAAATTCCTTCCATGAAGTGACAGGTCTTTAACCTGCTTGTTTTTTGTTGCAGTTGTTTCTTCGTATATCTTGAAACTTATTTGACTGTGCCTGTCGATCTTCTCTGTGATGCAATCAGATATCAGTTTGCTGCTCTAGGTGAACAAAATGATCTCGAACCACAAGGCCATGTATTTTAAGAATGAATTAATCCAAGGTCTCTAGTGAACATAGATCCTCCCTAGCAACCTCTCGTAAATATACATATCCTTCATCTTGCGGTAGCATTTCCCTCCTCACACCCAAAAGGGTATTTTCAAATTCAAGCACAAGTGTGTGGCAGTGTCATAGTTGTGGTTGAAGCAATGAAAACATGGTTAAATTTACCATAGAAGGGCTACTGGTAGATCTCTCTCTCTTTCTCTTTAACACCCGGCTTCCGTTAGAGGACGTTGCACTTCCAGTTCCATTTACCACCACCACCATGTTCTCTTTTGACATTGTATTTTCAGTTTTGATTACCACTACAACATTCTTAACATTTTGGTTCTCGGTTTATTGATTTGATTGTCCCTGTCAATTATTGTCCTTGTCGACTATTGTCCCTATCAACAGGTACAGTGACATCAGTAAACAGAGAACCAAAATGTTAAGAATGTTGCAGTGGTAGTGGAAACTGAAACTATGGCGTCAAAATAGAACGCA
The DNA here is from genome assembly GCA_001517045.1 of Pseudotsuga menziesii. Classification (NCBI taxonomy): domain Eukaryota; kingdom Viridiplantae; phylum Streptophyta; class Pinopsida; order Pinales; family Pinaceae; genus Pseudotsuga; species Pseudotsuga menziesii. Next base: position 32,752 of record LPNX011212595.1, read on the forward strand.
ATGGTGGTGATAACTAGAACTGGAAGTGAAACATATTCTAATGGAATCCAATTGTTAAAGAGAAAGAGAGAGAGATATTTCCCAAGATCCCTTCCATGGTAAATTTAACCATGGTGTCATTGTTGCCAGCACAACCACGACGTTGCCACACGCTCGTGCTGGGAATGTAAAATACCTTTTTGGGTGTGAGGAGGGAAATGATATAGCAATGTGAAGTATATATATGTTTACTGCAGGCCACTAGCGAGGAGTTGTATGTTTACCATAGGACCTAGATTAATTCATTCTTAATTTACATGACCCTATGGTTTGAGATCGTTATGTTCTCTTGGAGCAGTAAATTGAGAGTCGACTCCTTCATGGAGAACATCGACATGGACAATCACATTAGTTTCAAGATATACAGAGAAACATATGCAACCAAAAACAAGCATGTTAAAGACCTGTCACTTCTTAGAAGGAAGTTGAGTACAATTATCATCTTTGACAGCGTCCAAATTACCCAAGCGCGTCAATTGTCCAATGCAATTTCCATTAAATGCTTCAAGGGTCACAAATCCTACACAGAGATCAAATTCCTCGTCCCCTTTTTATGAAGCCTAAGGGGTGTCGAAGACGTTCTCTCAATAATTTCATCTAAATACGCCCAAAATATTCGCTCTCTAAAGAAGGACCATGAAATCTTTTAAAATGTAATGTTGAAGAACGATGTGTGTAGAATTCATTTCTACATTCTATTTTTAATGAAAATTTTCATGGCTCTTTTTTTATTGACAGAAAAAACTTGGTATTGATTTGCTATTTCTACTATCAAACTTTGGCGAAAATATGAAGTTTATTTCTACTTTTAAATATCTTGTGTTAGATTTTTATTTCTAGGTTTCTAAATATATGAATAAAGATGCACATAACAGCCATAAGTATGTTCGTTTAATGCACTCTCCCATTTTACTCTTTTTTTGGCACACTCCATATTTTCTGAAAAGAAAAAAAATGATCTTATCTTCTTCTTCTCAATGCTATTTTTACTGGTAATTGTTCGTAGTTTTTTTTTAAATAATAAACATTATTTGTTTTAATATTAGTATTTTCTTAAAAGAATGGTTAAGGAGCATTTATATTAGAAAGAGTAGCAGAAAATTACAGAGGCATAATAATGGACTGAATTCAGAGGGATTCTGAGACCATAACATCCTATTATTCAATTACAAAATTTAGATTATCTCAGAAGAGTCTTGGTCTATGATGGCTATATTTTTTACAAATTTCCTGAGGATGAGAATGGGTGATGTGATGACTATATTTTCTTACAAATTTTCCAAGGATGAGAATGGGTGAAATCATGAAGCTGGGTGTCTATTCCATGCGAATAATTTTTCCAAATCCATATTCTGGAATATCTTAATTTGTGTTTTCAGCTGAAAACATAGAACTAACTTTCGCCCGAAGAAGAGTCAAATATGAAATGGAATTCCATGTCTAACTACTTTTAACGGATACCATTAACTTTAAAGTTAGAAAGAACTAACTTTTTAACTTTATAAGTTTAAAATTAAAGTATCTGTTAAAAGTAACTTTTGGCCGAAATATTTGTTTGACCGAAAATTGGTAAATTTTAAGAAATGGAATTCCATTTCATTTTTTACTCTTCTTCCAATTTCGAATAGATCAGATCATATCAAATAGTTACAATTTCTTATAATGTCTCTTCAAAAATAATAGCATTAGTTGCATAATTCAATCTACTTTCTATAGATGCCAATTTTGTTGAATTTGGTGTGATCCACTAATTTTATTTATTATATTTATTAAAAGGTCTTTTGATTGCTTTAAAATATAATAGAATTCATTGAAATTAAAATTCAATAACTTCTTAAAGACATGATAAAAAAATTTGTGAAAATCATGGTGCCTAGCATTGATGTGTTGTCTTCAAGAGGGTACTTTTAGTTTTTCTTTGAATTGCAAATTAGGGAAGATGTTGTGTCAAACTGAACATGTCATATTTATGTTAGTTTTTCAGATCATCATAACATATTTCTAGATCATTAGTTTTCCTAGATCATCATAACATATTTTGTTTTAAATGAACAAAAGTTGAATAATGAATAAACTGTTGTCAAAAAACATGACTATGTATCATAATTTCATTAATTAATAACATACTATCAAACAATTGGAAAAATGACATATCGAATGCCAATAAAAAAAATATAAAAAATATCCGATAGAAAGCTAACACAGTTCTCTACAACTTTTGGTTTTACTACAAAATGAAATTCTAAATGCAAATCTAAGTTTTCTTTGCTCGAAGTTGACAAACTTGCAAAAACAACATTGTTTTCCTCATACCTTCCTCCCGCAAATAGGCACTTGGATTCATGATTTCACCTGAACACAAAAACTAAACATATCAAAAAAGAGTTTGCAGTTGTCCTGAATTCCAAGTGTAGCATAGAATTCATCTTTCTTCTCAGTCTGAAAAAAAAAACTGCTCATGAACTAGAGAATGAATATAAAATAGAAACTGCCATAGTTTTCATGGGTAACAGGAAGAAGAACGAGTAAAAACCAGATATAAGGAAGATAAGGCGATCTAACAATGTCGCTCAGTAGTAGGTCCAGGGACACTTTCCAGATATTTTTATTTCCCAATATCTAGACCTTTACTATCATGGAATGTTGGGATGTAGTGCCCAATGTCTTCTCTTAGCCTATCATTTTTTCCTTCAACGTCTAAGATATTAGGGTAGTTTTCCTCCATTTTGAAATACACATTTTTTATGTTGTTGTAAACATAATCCATAGGTTTGGAGAGAGTGGAGATTCTACCATTCATCATATTGTTATTGTTATGAATTTCAATGTTGATAGACTGAACCAGAGAGTACATTTTCGACATAGCCTTTTTCATATCTGAGTTTTCAACCCTGATCAAGCATAGTTGTTTTTCCATGATTTCCATTTTTCATAGCAAGGAAAAGGTCAGGGAAGGAAAGGAGATGGGAGGAGGCTGAGACCGGGATGAAACCTTCCAAGGATAAAATATTTAGCTTTGAGAGACCACATAAGAGGGTAGGAAAAGAAGAGCGTGAACGAGCACTAGAAGGGTCGAAATCCTGAGGATGGGAAAGTGATTTTTTGCAGAGGAGATAGTTTAAAGGAGGGTGGGGGTCAAGTTCAGGGATTGAGGATCCAACACCTCTGGAGGATGATATAGAAGGCGCATGAAATAAATCACCCATGATAATTCCAAGACAAACTTTCACAAATGAACGAAGGAATATGAGGTAGAGAGTCAAGGAAAGTCTGGAGTTAGGACAGGGTCAGTGGATAAGCCAATGTGAATGCATTAATTTAAGCTTGTCATCCTAGAGCCAAAAACAAGAACCCCCAGTTGGACGAATGTGGGAAATCAATGCATGCAAAGGGTGGGTCTAAATGGAATCAGGAATAATTCCACGTTTAAGGGGGATGTAAATTTTCATACTCAGGTTGAAGTGGCTAGAAGGAGAATCTTCCCTAAGGGAATCCCTACAACTGTCAAGGAACCCAACAACGGTCGATATTTTTCCCATTGCAAACAATGTAACCAAAATCTATTTGCACCCCATTATTCGCCATTTGGTATACAAAATCATCATTTCTTTGAAGAAGGTGGAGGAAGTTGATAACAATGAGATCAATGACAAGATTTTCGAATATGTGGTATAGTTTTGTAGAGGGATTTTTTTAATTCATGATGAGATTTTGAGCTTCTCTAATTAACATGAGAGAATCTCAAAAAACAACTAGGTCTTTAATTCCAAGAGTGTTTACAATTCCCAACCCCTTGATTAATGCAATTCATTTTGCATAGATGTTTTATTTCTTTCCTAATCCCTAACCATAATCTTTCTGTATGTTCCCCCATGTTTAAAAATGATCCCTCCTACACCTTCCAACCCAGGGTTTTCTTTAGAGGCACCATCGAATAATAGAGAATGATAATCAATCTTTGTCCACCATTTATTGAAGATTTCCAGACTCATTCGAACATGTCATCTTAGAAAAATAGGTTTTTTTGAGTAAGGACCTCCTAGGATTAGATTGGAAGGGTAGAGAATATCATATATCTAGATTTTCTCTTCAAAAGTTAAAGGTTCAAGGTGTATATGTCTTAAACCTTTGGAGAGAAGGGATTCGATTCATAATGCTTTTGTCGAAGAGTATACTCTGGTAGGAGGATGGATCGAATTTTCAAATATTCCCTTGTTTCTAGTAGTCCATAGTTTCCAACAAATATACTTAGGAAGAGCAACCCATGCTCTGGAGAAATTTGGCTTCTTATATAGATATCCTTGGCAATAGTCTTTCTAGCAGGAGAAGAGGCCTTTCCAGTTAGTTGGATGAATAAGATTAAAATAAAGATCTTAATGGGCTATGCACCAGACCTCATTAGCAAAGGGGCATTCTAGAAAAAGATGCTCCAAAGTTTCTTCTGAATATTTACAGAGAATGCGTCAAAAAGGTCTTTCGATTCCCTTTTTTTAATTCTCAATTCTAAGTATTTTATGATGTGCAAAAATACAGCAAAAGGAGTTGATTTTGGGAAGATTATCCTTACTCCAGACGTTTACCCACATAGCTTATTTTATGTTGTTATTTTGGATGGTGTTGTAGTCAGCTTTAACTGAGTAGGTTCCCAAATTCCCCCAGCATCTGGACTCAATTAAATTGATATGAATCAGGGATGAGCCTTGTAGAATCATTTGCAGCACTGAGTAGTCCATGTTTAAATTCTCTGGTACTTCTAGATTTTTCCATCCTTCCAATTTGTCGTTATTTTTCCAATTTGAGATTTCATAAATAATGGAGATATTTTAACGTTCCATCCGGAGTTTGAGATCCATTAATATTTCTAAGTGATGTGAAGGAGAAGAAGGACCAATGTTTTCTTCCCATAGACAAATATGTTTTCCATTTCCAGGAGATCAACGCAGGGCATTTTGAATGATGTAAGCTGCGTTTTGGCATAATCTCCAAATTGGAGAGTAATTCTCAATAGAAGGGAAATCATTAAGGAATCTTTTCCTTTTTCCACTAAGGTATTTTTCCTTAAAATATCCTTCCACCATGCTTTCTTCCCTAAAACAATTCTCCATAATATTTTGGCTCCCAGGGAAATATTCATTGTTCCTAAATATTTGATTCTCACTCCCCCACAAAATTTAGGGTTGCAAATTGTTCCCTAGTTAACTAAGTGGAATTTCTTAGTTCCACTATATTTTCCACCTCACCATGGGATGATTCTGAGATCCTTTCTGATGTCCTGGATTATCATCTTTGGATCTAGGTAAATCTAGCAGGAGTAAATAGGGTAAGCTGCAAGAATGGAGTTGATGAGGATGAGTTTACTAGTAGGATTGAGACATTTTTCTCCCCAAGCATAGATTTTTTTTATGTTTTCAACCATTCCTTTCAAGTCTAAAGATTTATTTTTCCCCTTGTGGATAGGGACTCCAAGATAATTGAAAGAGTTCCATTTTGTGTTGAATACAAAGCCTAGGGTCTTATCTATTCTAGCCATAGTTCTTTCAGGGCAGTTCAAGCCATAGATTTTGGTTTCTGAAGCTTTGAGAAAGATGGATAGAGCTCCTCTGAACCTTTATACAATTGTAACTGAGGCCCCTCCAAGAAGGATTGTATCATCTACGAAAAGATCATGATTAGCATCTTTAACACCTCTGGAAATTTTTAATCCTTTGAGTTATCCGATGTGTTGAAGGGATTGAAAATTCCTGCTAAAATATTTTTCTACTATAAGATAGAGGAAAGGAGATAAACAAAAATGTTGATGAAGCCCTCGATGGGATTGGAAGAGGGGATTGGAAGAAGCCAACAGGCCTACCATTAACAAGGGGAATGATCCAAGGACTAATGATGCACGCTTTAATCCATCTTGTAATTTTTTAAGAAAAAAACCCATTCTGAGCATGACCTCAAACAAAAATAAATGGTTGAACATGTTCAAATCATTTTCCATATCCAACTTAATTTCCATACCTTATTTTTTGTGTTTCATGTTGCAATGGATGGCTTCTTGAATGATGATTATATTATCCATGATCTGTCTACTAGTGATGAATCCTCCTTGTGTATCCAAGATAATTTCAGCCATGATGTTTTTCACTCTAGTAGTGAGAATCTTATAGGAGGTGTTTCATAAGGAGATAGGCTGGAATATTTCTATAGACAGAGGATTTTTTTCTTTAGGTATCAAGGCCAAAAAGGTGGAGTTTGTGGATGCTCTGATTTTTTATTTTTTCCTAGTCTAGTTTAGCATTATTCTTAAGTCTTCTTTGATGATGTCCCAAGCAACTCAATAGAAGTTGATCGTGAATCCATCTAGTCCTAGGGATTTGTCATGATGAAGGGTACAAATTGCTTCAATAATTTCATGGTCAGTGATAGGTTTTTCAAGATCCTCATTCTCTTTGACAAAAATGTTGGGGTGATTACCTGAAATAATATCAGCTTGGGAGATAGGGTATCTATGTCCACTATCTGAATATAAAAGATTGAAATATTGTAGAACCAACTTTTTGATACAGTCCTTACCATTGATTTTTTATTATTGTTATCTTTCATTTCTTTGATGAAATTGAAGCGCATTATAGTGTTTGTTTGTTTATGAAAGTAATCAGTTTTCTTATTTCCTCTTTTAGCCAAAATTGGAAAGATTTTATTCTCCACATATGTTCCTTGTGTATGGATGCTTTTAAAATTTCAAGGTTTAGATCTTTTTCCTAGGAAATGGATTCATAAGTAACCTCTTCACGTTCTATTCTTGAGTGGGGAGAGTCAAGTCCTTCTTGGAGATTATTTTTTATGATGGAGGCTTCAGTGAAGGACGAGGTATCCCAATTTTTCAGAGCGGGATAGAAAGCCCTGAGTTTTGATTCCCAACTGAAGCTAGGGAAACCATAGAAGGTGGAGTTCCTCGTTGAATGAATTATATCGAGAGTATTTACATTGTGTATCCAAATATGGTTGAATCTAAATGGGATAGGGCCAATATTAGTGAGAGGGGAAAGGGAAATGGAGATAGGTTTGTGCTCAAAGGTTGTTGAAGAATTAATGTAAGAAGAAGGAAGTAAATATTTTTGAAGGAGGAAAGTACTTACCAGAAAATGATCAATTCTTGTGGCGATGTGGCCTAGTCGTGTCCACTTCTTGTTCCATGTGTATTTCCCATTTTTGGGCATGGGATTCAAAATGTATAGATCATCCATCAAATCTTCAATCTTTTCTCCAAAGGGATTTGTGATGATTGAGCCTCCTCTTTTTTCCATACTTGATTTCATAGTGTTGAAGTCCCCAACTATGATAATGGATTTCCCTTGCAGCTCCATATTTATTGAGAGTAAGGAGTCCCGAAAGGCCATCTTATCTCTATAATGTGTAGGTCCATACACATTACAAATAAATATCGAGTCTTAATTGCTTTCATTTTTAATTTCTACTAAGATACAATGAGTATTTTATTGTGCTAGTCTAATTTTGTATTTATCTAATCTACAGAAGGTTGCAATTCCACCTAACGCGCCTCTGGATCTAATGGCCTTTCCAAAACTATTTTTCCGAAAGAGGCATGAAAGATTCATTACCTCTTTTTATGACATCTTAGTCTCTTGAACAAGAAGAATGTCTTGTTTCTCGTATTTTAAGATATTTTTCAAGGCTTCATCCTTGATTTAGCCTCCCAAACCTATGCAATTCCAAGAGACTATTTTCATTATTTCTTTAATGTATGATATCCTTCTCACAATATAAATATTTGGTTCCAAGATATTTGACATTTTGAAGAAGTTTTATGTCCTCTATGCTCAATTGTTTTCCTAGTTCCAATTTTCTCTATGTATATTTCTCTCGATGTCGTCTTTGATATTTTCTTCCCCACGTGGATAGGGATGGTCCTAGATGTGTTGTTTCCTGAGTATATTAAGATGATGATTAAACTGTAGTTGAAGACTTTGAATTGATTCTAAATTTCTTTATTATTTCTTCCCAAGTTCCTCCAGGGGAGGTTGATCCATCAGGTTCTTTTTCAGTGATCTCTTCGTCAACTCCTATGATATCTACCCAGGTTCCTCCAAGGGAGGTCGATACATTAGGATATTTTATAGTTATCTCTTCAAAAACTAATGGAGAGAGTGCAGCAGGGGGTTGTGTCCTGCTATGTTGGGCTTAGGGCAGACTCGGGTTCTATACTTTTGTCTTCGCACCAACAAGAGACCCACAGTGTTGGCCCTTTTGGGAACAACCTGCGAACAGGTTGTAGTCTCACCCGGAACAGCTATGGGGTGCCGCAGAATCAGGTTTCTACAAGTAGAAGAGGGATATTACTATACCTTTAGCCTTTAATAAATAATAATTATTCAATACAGATATTCGACATTCACTTATATAGTTTTGCAATTAGATAAACAAATAGTTCCTTGCTTAACCCTTAACTGGGAATTCACAGCGAAGTTAATATTTAGCAGTGATCTTACTTTATGAGTTATCTACTTATCAATGCATAAAATAACATAAGAAAACAACACAAAATAATCACAACATAAGATATAACATGGTTCACCCCCAATGTAGGGGCTACATCCACAGAACTGCGTTTTTTTCAACTCTTTACAAAAACCACAGTTCTGATCTGTGCACTCAGTTGAAGATCCATTCAATTCCCCAAAGCTGCGCACACAGCTGCAGATCTTCTCAATCACCAAAAACCCTCTGCACACACAACTGCAGAGGTCATCCATGCACACAGCTGGGACTTATCCTTTCTTACAAAACTAGGCCTTAGCTTCACATCAAATCCTTTTACATCAAAAGCCTAACCTGACTCCCTTACAAGAGTGCCTATTTATACAAGTGCACTTATTACAAAACCATGGGATTAATCCATGAGCACCCCAAAACCATAAACCGTGGGCTTAAACCATGGGTTATTTACAAAAAGAGGGCTTTGACTCAACCCTAACATCCCTAAGACTATTTTGAGTAACAAATTTGCTTACAAGCTTCCACAAAAACCGTGGAGTTACCAAAATTAAGGACCGTCAAGCTGCGTGCCCCAACAGGCCCCTAAGACTCACCAGTGTCCCATCCCGAAACACTCTGCTGCTTTTCTGGTGGTAGAATCTTGTTGGTGAATATAGTACACTGCTTGTTGCGGCTGCATTGTCATCCCTTCGGCTACTACTACCATGGCCGCGGCTTGCTTGATCCTTCATCCTTTCATCCTTAGCATAATACCTATGTTCCTTACGACCACCTCTCATGCTGCTATCTTCCTCCATCATATTTATGATGGTCATGGGAGTCATTGGGCCTTCTAAATCTATCAGCGACACCATCCCTCGAACTGCCTCTTGTTCATGTTCTATCGAACATTTGACCATCCACAACTTTGGGTCCTTAACAGGCGGTACCCCTGGGATTTGCATGTCACTATACTCTTGCTTAAGACAAACAGCTACCTCCATTCTGCTGAGCTAGGAGGATACGTCTCGGGGTCCTCTAGGGTCTTTCTTGAGGGCTTGTGCCTTTCTTCATTCCGCTTGGAGCGAACTTCTGCCTTAAATTTATTTCTGGTTGATCATGTCTGCATTGGCTGTTTCGGCGCTGGGGATGTCTCCTCGTAGGGTGGATTGCTCATAAGGTTCTGCAGACCTCTCTCCCTAAACTCTCGTAACAATTCCTGGACTTCGCGATCATTCGACATGGTGCTAACTGTAAACTCAAGAAATGCGAATGTAGGAGTCGTAGGCCTATGTGGCTTGCTATAGAATCCCGCGATAAAGTCTATCATCATGGTGCATTAGTGACACCAAATCTGATGTAGCGGTGGTAAATCTTGTCCACACGGCACTAGATTTTCTCAAGATCTCATCATTACAGGAAGTTAAGGTAGTTCACGTGACAGCACCGACAAGTCTAGTTTGTCCCATCAGTCACATTTTAGGCTGCGACACACCTTTCTTCTTCGACATAACCACTAACTTTAGCTTCACCTCAATGAGTGCCTTCGACACAATATTGACTTTCGACCCATTCTGACCCAAGTGGAAACCAAACTTCAACCTTCAAACTTTGACAGTCTTCAACACTTTGTAACTTTGAGAATAGCTTCATTATAGTCTAGTACCCAATTTCAACTGTTTTTGGTACTTAGACTCTCCTTCTTGTTGTTACCTCTAATTAGGGGGTTCAGGCTTGTCCCTGTACTTCTTTAATCTACTTCCATTCACCATGGAAGGTAAAATTTCTCCATTCAATTTAGCTAACTGGACTGCGCCACCATCGGTAACTCTTTGCACTATGTATGGTCCTTTCCAATGGGTCTTGAACTTACCTAGGAATTTCATGAATTTACTGTCATATAAGAGCACAAGATCACCATTCTAGAACTGCTTCTTCTTAATGTGTCTATCATGCCATGTTTTTTCTCTGGCTTTCTGTACTTGCTGCTGGAACCCTGCAACGAATCTGTCTTCTTCAAGTTCTAGTATCTTTTCCAGCCTTTCTTTCATCATAGCTAGGTCATCCATCTTTGTGAAAGCAGATATTCTGAGGCTAGGAACAATGTACTCCATGGGCATGACTGCCTCTTATCCATAGACCAACCTAAAAGGTGTATGGCCTGTCAACTTCTTGCAGGTGGTTCTATAAGATTATAGTACTGCTGGAATTCTAAGACCCAATCATTTCTGTTAACATTGCAAACCTTTGTCAGGGCATGCTCAAGGATCTTGTTAAAGGCTTCAACAGTTCCATTTGCTTGAGGATGATAGGCAGTACTCTTGTGGTGATATACTTGAAATTCTTCAGTCAATACTTCAATAGTCTTATTTAGGAAATGTGATCCTTGATCACTCATAAGAATTTTAGGACACCCAAATCTTGACAAGATATTATCGAAAATGAACTTCCCAGCTATAGCAGCGCTACAATTTTTGACTGGTTGAGCTTTGGACCAACACGTAAGGTAGTCAGTTGCTGTAATAATGTATTCTACTCCATATTTCTTCGCAGGGGGATTGATAGGTCCAACAAAATCAATAGCCCACTTGTCAAATGCTTGTAAATTTACCTGTGGAACTAGAGGCATCTCGTCCCTCTTGGATGGCTTGCCTATCCTCTGACAGATGTTGTAGTTGTGGCAATAATCTCTTGCATCCTTATGAATTGTGGGCCACCACAATACGGCTTTCAAAATCTTCTGTGCTGTAGCTTTTCCTGCGTAATGACCTCCTGCTGCTCTAGAATGTGCCTCAGCCAAAATTAATGGCTTTTCATGCTCTAGGACACATCTGCGTAGTATTTCATCTGGTCCCATCTTATATATCTATCCTGCTATCAAGGTAAAGTCAGCTACTCTAACCACCAGCTGCTTCTTCTGCTGTGTTGTCATCTCGGCGGGTGCAAAACCTGTAGACAAGTACTGAACAATATCCTGAAAATAGTCATCAACCATTTGGATGGAAAACAACTAGGCCTCGGGAAGACCTTCGTCCAAACTAGTGGGTTCTTCTCCTGATTCGAGCCTCAACAAGTGGTCAGGCCCTAAGTTAAGTCTTTCGGGCTTAACTATGATTTCAAAGTCATATTCCTGAAACAGAATTAGCCATCTGCATATCCTTCCACCTAACACAGGCTTGTTAACCAAATACTTCAGAGAAGAATGGTCAGTGAACATATTAAAATGAGATCCTAACAGATAATGTCGAAACTTCTGCAAGGCATCAACTATAGCTAGACCTTCACATTCTGTCGTAGTATAATTCTTTTCTGCTGTGGATAATTTTCTACTTGCAAAAGCAATAGGGTGATCAATATTACCTTCACCTGACTGAGCCAATACTATACCCAGAGCAATCGAGGATGCATCGACATGCACATGAAACTCCTTATTCCAGTCAGGGAATACTAAGATAGGGGCAGTGACGATCTTTTCCTTCAAAATATCCAAGCTTTCTTGACACTCAGGTGTCCATTCAAACTTAATATCTTTCTTCAACTGCTTTTCCGTAGGAGCTGTAATCTGAGCATATCCTTTAATGAATTTCCTGTAATATCCAATATGACCGAGCATAGTGCGAAGCTGCTTAATAGAGTTCAGAGGAGGAAAGTTCACAATAATGGCTATCTTCACAAGAGCCATCATCAATCCTTGCTTACATACAATGTGCCCTAGCAGAATTCCAAAGGGTGCACAAAAGATACACTTTTTCAAGTTCAAGGAAATCTGATGCTGTCTGCACTTGTCTAGCATAAGTCTTAAACTAGCTATATGGTCTTTTAGTAAACCAAAGATAGTCCAATCATCAAAATAAACTTCTGAGAATTTATGTATAAATTCCTTAAATGCAGAGATGACTACTCTGGAAAACATAGCAGGTGCATTCTTCAATCCAAGGTGCATAACTATATACTGAAAGGATCCCATTTCCATAGCGAAGGTTATATTATGTCGATCTTATGGAGCAATTCTGATCTGATGGTAACCTGAAAATCCATCAGTAAACGAGTACGCTTCTTGACCTCAAACATTGTCTAAAACTTCATCTGTAAAGGGAGTAGGGAAAGGATCATGTAAATAGGCATCATTCAACTTCCTCAGATAAAAACAGATTCTTATTTCTCCCTTGGTCTTTTTTTCTTGCACCACCATAGGACTGACCCATTCAGATTCTTCGACAGGCTCAATGATTCCTGCAGAAAGCATCTTATCTAGCTCCATTCTGACGTTTTCTTTATACTTAGGGTTCAGCCTACAAGGGCGTTGTTTCACAGGCTTCGCATCAGGTTTCAAAGGGATCTTTATCACTCCTATATCACCAAGCATACCTTTCATTTCTGAGAACTTGATCGGGAATAGGTCTTGATACTCATGGAGAAGTTGGGTCACTTTGCACACCATTTCTTCATCCCGATAATAGGCAATGGTAGCATACTTAGGTTGTTCTTCTGAGCCAATGTTTACTGTCCTTGTCTTCAAGGGATGAGTCACTTCAGGTGCTTCAACTGTTGGGCCATGTACTTTGCAGTGTCCTTCTGACTCAGGAATGTTAATGTTGTGTGGATCATCATCCTCATCAATTGCGAGGTTATAACATTCTACTGCATTAGCTTCTTGTTCCTTCCAATCAGGTTTGTACTCAGCTTTTTCTTTATCATCAAACACCTTAGTATGGATCAACCTAATAGCTACGTCTAAAGCACGACAAACCTCATTAATAGAAAATGTAAGCACAAAACTATCAACAAGACAATCCCAACTTACAGTACCTTGGCGAAGCTTGACCTCTGCATACCAGTTCTTTGCTATAGGTTCCAGAGTGTGGACAAACCTATGTACCCATTATTCATGAGGTACATGCTTCCAGGCTTCGTAGCACTGCTCCAAATGTTCCTAATGGCTAGTCTTACCATTAAACCTGCTTTGCACCTCCTGAGGTTGATCCCCAAATCTCAGGTGAAGGGACTTTTGACAAGCTTCCTAACTAGAAATGTACTTTTTATGACCATTCCACCATCTAGTAGTTGTGGCTCTAAATACTGAATCTAGAGTCTTCATTCTCTGTGCATCTGGTACCTTCTCTGAGAATTGGATAAAAAATATTCTAGGTCTATCAAGCAATTAAAATTAGGTAGGACTCTTGTCTGTGAACCAAGCCATCTGAGAGACTTGGTAATTCATGCACATCGATGTCCATGTAGTTCATACAGTCTATTCTACCAGTTCTCTAGACCGTCGTCTGAATCAATCATGCAGGAGCTGTCACACTGCCAATCCATTATACCTTCGGCAGTAGGATCAACATAACATTCTTCCTTAGCTGTGAGGTTGTAGATATGATCCAAAACATCCTGATCTTCATCTCTGAGTGGTTTTGTGTACCTTTCTCCTTGAGAGGGGTCCAATGGTACTATGACTCTCAAACCTTTCCCTTCAAAATTCATCCATCTCTGCTTAAGGTTAATGACTGCAGCATTGTCTATTTCCCACTCAATTCCTAGCAAGGCTGGGTAGGGGTTGCTATCATCAATTATCTCAATGACTTCAAAGTCTGCTAAGGTACCGACTCCATCAATATCTACTGGGACACTAGGGAATCTTCCTAGGGGCACAATCTTCTGTTGATTAGCTAATCTCAAATTTATAGGGTACCATTCAAGGGTAGGTTTTTCCATTTGTTCCCATGTTTTCTTAGTTAGGACATTTACTTTTAATCCCAGGTCTAAAATGACATCAGTCATGTCATACTCTCCTATCTGAGCATGCAATCTCATTTCTCTTCCAGTTCTTCTGACTCTATTAACAGTATTTTCCTTACCCGAGCTTCGCTGAGGTTTACAAGAAGCAATAACTTTTTGCTACTCATTTAAAGCATTCTAATTTCTTAAAAGCTTCATACAACTCTGTAAAAATGATGATAGTGAACTTACTTTATCTGTTGAAGCTTCTTGAGGCTAGAACTACTGCTGATGTTGCTGCACAGGTTCTACTGATGTGCTCAAATCAGCAAAGTCTTTTTTGGCTTCATAAATGTCTCTTTTTCTCTTCCCACATCGAAGGTTGGAATTTTCTCTGGGGCCTGATGAACCCAGGACTCATCAGGTTGTTTCTCCTTATTCTGCACTTGCATCATAGCTCCACTTCTTGTAACAATGTTAATGGCTAGGACAAATCTTTGTTCTACAGCAATCATCTGAATATTCATAGTAGGAGCAGTATTTCTTTCTTGGATCTTGGCTATCAGCTGTGGGCATTGGTCAATCACATGATCCACTGCTCTAAAATATCGACATGTCGTAGTTGGGTTCCGACAGTCTCTAGCTAGATGTCCTGCTTGGTTACATTTATAGCACACAACCTGGCCGTGACCTCTTCCAGCCATACTACCACGACCACAACCTCTAAAAGTACCTCGTCCTAATGTATTACCATGGTAACCATATCCATCATTGCCTTGTGCATCATTTTGTATCCTATAAGCATCATAGGTTCATTCTCTCATGAGGTCAAAAGTGCGACATTCATCTTCGTTGTGTCCCACTGACTTACAGAACTTGCAATAGGGGTCTTCAGGTCGATACTGGCCAGTTGTCCTACAGATCTCACAATATAGAACACTAAGGTTGAATGGGTTTGGCGCACCAGTATTCAGGTAATTTCTTAACGTAGGACACTGTTCCTTGTCATGACCCTCTATCCTACATTGTGTACACCAAACCTCTTCGTGGCTAGATTTCCCCTTCTTCATGTCCCGGAGCTCCAAAGCCATTTCTGCCAACTGTGCTTGAATTTGGGCTATACCAGAATTATCTTCGACAGGAGTTGTTTCAAGTTTCATAGAAATTTCCAAAGCCTCTTGCTGATCAGCAACCTTCTGTTGCATGAGTGGAGTCCTAATATGGGGTAACAAAGTGGAAACGAACCATTCTTTATGCTGTGCTAGTCCAGTAGAGAAACTAACTTGATCTAGTAGAACATTGAACCTCTGATCAAAGTCCCAAACTGATTCTCCTCACCTCTGTTGAATCTCTTTCAATTCAGTTATACACTGTGACTCTGATTTAGGCTTCTTAAACTCCTTGATCATTGCTGCTTTAATATCATCCAAGACATGGTTTTGAGTACTGGAAAATTTCATAAACTAGGTCAAAGTGCAGTCTCTAAAAGAAGTAACCAACTGCCCTTTTCTTATATCTTCATTCGTAATGTTCTTAGCAGTGCACATGGCTTCGCATAAGAACCAAAATTGTTCTGGATCCTCTGATCTAGTTCCTTTAAAGACTGGGAGTTTGATGTCATCATTCATATGGGCCATCACAGATCTAGGAGGGGAGGGAGGGGGACTGGTAGTAGGCAAGGGGGAACTTACTGGGGTTGACTGACCTGCGATAGGAATACTTGGGCTAGGGTTACTTTCATACTGCGACGGGTTCTCAGGGATAACAGGTCTTCGCTGCGGGGTTACTAGAGGGTTTCCAACAGAAGAGGTTTCTTCGAGCTCCGAGTTTGTTGGACTTATAGGCATCTACTCGGTATTCTTACCTAGGGTATAGGATCCAAAATTCCTCTTATATCTTTTACCACATCACAGCAAACCACTTTGCTTGTCAAAGTCACTTTCGCTTCCAAACATAAGTTAGTACTACTGAATCTAACAGTTTGATTCAATGAGCAATATACCTTTTTCAACCAATAGCATTTTAATTTTCAAATTAAATGAATTCAAGTACTTACCCCTTGGTCCTTTGAAAAACTGTCGTTCAGCTTCACTGAAAGAATTACTTTTTGTCAATGGTGAACTCCGTCACAAATTCTTCAAGGGTTCACGTTGTCCAGAAATCAACAGCTTGGAATATCGCGTTGTTCACCCTTTTCAATATATTAATTCTTGCGGGGTTCCACTCAGGAAACTGGTCTTCCGTGAAGTTTGTCTTTCTTTCTGTCAACCTGGATAACCACTGGTGCAATTCTATGTGGATACTAGCAAAGAAAATTTCATAAACATCAGAAAAAATGTACCTTTGCAAAAAGTCATCTGAACTATGATGAGGATCTTTATTTTCTTATTCAACAAATTTCAGATAAGTCTCTTCAATGCAATCACCGATTTCCGTCATTGAGGGTCTCCAAAACATATCCCTCCAGGTACGACGTAAATCCCTCTTAAGCAGATACTGAGTTCAACCGGCAACGGAACCAATTTGTTGGGCTTAGGGCAGACTCGGGTTCTATACTTTTGTCTTCACACCAACAAAAGACCGACATTATTGGCCCTTTCGGCAACAACCTGTGAACAGGTTGTAGTCTCACCCGAAATAGCTATGGGGTGCCACAGAATCAGGTTTCTACAAGAAGAAGAGGGATATTACTATACCTTTAGCCTTTAACAAATAATAATTATTCAATACAGAGCTTCGACATTCACTTATATAGCTTCGCAATTAGATAAACAAATAGTGCCTTGCTTAACCCTTAACTCGGAATTCACAGTGAAGTTAATATTTAGCAGTGATCTTACTTTATCAATTATCTACTTATCAATGCATAAAAGAACATAACAAAAAAACTCAAAAGAACCATAACACAAGATATAATGTGGTTCACCCCCAGTGTAGGGGCTACGTCCACATAACTGCTTTTTATTCAACTCTTTACAAAAACCACAGTTCTAATCTGCGCACTCAGCTACAGATCCCTTCAATTCCCCAAAGCTGCGCACACAGTTGCAGATCTCTGCGCACACAGCTGCAGATCTTCTCAATCACCAAAAACCCTCTGCGCACACAGCTGCAGAGGTCATCCACGCACACAGTTGGGACTTAACCTTTCTTACAAAACTAGGCCTTAGCTTCAGATCAGATCCTTTTACATCGAAATCCTAACCTGACTCCCTTACAAGAGTGCTTATTTATACAAGTGCACTTATTACAAAACCATGGGCTTAAACCATGGCTTATTTACAAAAAGAGGGCTTTGACTCAACCCCGACACCCCTAAGACTATTTTGAGTTGCAACTCTGCTTACAAGCTTCCACAAAAACCGCGGAGTTACCAAAATTAAGGACCGTTAAGGTGCACGCTCCAGCATGCTATCTAGTATTATGTCTTCATTTGTCTAGTTTTCAAGGTCTAGGATTTCTCTTTCTTGAGTCTCGAGAGATTCAAATTGATTGCTGGTAGAGGTTCCCTTATTCTTTGTGGGTTGTTCCTAAGTTTTTTCTTGTCGTTTTCTAGGGTTATTATTAGCATGGTTAGGGTTCAAATTTTTCCCTCTCTTGGTTTGTTTCCATCCCTATTCGTGATTTTTCTCTGCTTCTTCCTTAATATATTTAGGGAAATTATTTATGAAATGTCCATATTCATGGAATTTTCTGCATTTAAATGGGAGTTGTTCATAATATACCTTCTGAAAAAATTCCCGTCCGTCCATGGATAGATTTACTCATTCCAGTAGTCGTTTATCTAGATCTACTTCCACACAGATCCTAGCACAAGAGAAGAGTGGGTATTTTGGTTCATCTTTGTCAATGAATATGCCTAAAGAGTTTCTGATATCCTAGAGGGCTTCATCGTTCTAGCAGTGAAGAGGTAAATAGGACAGAAGAACCAAAATCATCATTGCTGAGGGAACGTCTCTTTTTGGATCAAAGGAGAGATTCCATTAATTGAGGTAGAGACCTTTTGGTACCATGAATTAAGGGGCACTTCAAAAAATGAGATATTTATCTTCCTTTTTTTCTAAATAAAAGGTGTAGAATCCTTTGCCACAAAAACAATGTTGCAATCCTATAACAATGAGAGGCATCTAGTTTTCAGAGATCCAGATCACCATGGATTTCACCGAGGGGTAGATCCCTGAAGACTGGTCAATGAGTCCTTGATCACTCAAACTAAGAGCTTTCATCCATGAAGCTATGGAAATGATCCAGATTTTGGGTGCAGCAGCGTGTTTGACAAAGGAATAGGTAGGGGGAAGAGGGGTGGAGGAAACTAAGGCCTCGAAAGCAAGGTCCAAGAGAAGACGAAGCTCCTTTGGGGGAGGATCTAAAGGAGGAGAGGCCATGAAGTCCCAAGAGAGAAGTAGAGGGAACCCTAGTAGAGATCACGCACCTGTAATGAAGATGTATAAACCGTGGAAAGCTCACTGATACCAAGAGGACAATATATGATTATAATATAAAGGTCTGTTTTAATATTATTAATAAATATTAGATTATATATTTTTGCTTGTAATGTTAATTTTTTTTTAAATATAATAAATATGCTCGGGATAGTGCACATATATTTAAGCTGATAGGCTTATATATATTAGAATTTTATGGTGGACTATGGGTAATCTATGATTTTTATATATGGACAAGAATGAGCCAAGTGTACTGTCTAGATTCATTTTATGGGTGTTGTCCAAAATTCATAATTACAATTTTAAAAATGAGCTTAATTACATTGATGATACAACTATTAGCTTAACTCCAACAATTATACAACTATTATCTTAACTTATCCAATGATTATACAACTATTAGCTTAACTTCAAATCTAATCGTGGTTATATTGGATAGCTATTATATTAACTATTAGATAACTATTAGGTTAACTCAAATACTGATACAACTATTAAATTAAATTTATATGAATGTGGTAATAAAAAACTATTATATGAATGCGTAGTTGTACTTTGAGTTGATCTCTTAGCCTAAAAAGTCAAACTTCATTTCAATGAAACCATGCTCAACCTAATAATAACATTTTCACTTGGCAATGTAGCATCATGAGAAAAATAGGTTAGGTAATGTACTACAAGGGTGATAGGATCAATGCAATCTAAAACTATGTATTAGTAATTTATTATAGATCTCAATGTGTCAAATATATACCTCTCGGTTTATTCTGAACATGTTAATCTTATTAATATGATTGTTGCTAATATATTAATTTTGATTGGTTAGAGAGAGGCTAAGTCAACTTGGTGAGCATGATATTTTTCTCACCATGTGATTCGAGCTACCTCACCCTCTGTATTGTCTGTGAATACCACTTTGAGGCTCTGCTTGTACTTTCGTAATTAATTTTGATCACTATGAGGATGGGTTTTTTATTTCGGTAATGACTCCAGATATTTATGAGTACACTTTCACCTTAGTATCTCACCACATGATGAGTTTTATATCCAACATCATTTGCTTGCTCATGTACAAATTTAAATTCCCAGGTTCCCCGAATTTGCTTGTGTGTTCTGTAACCAACAATAATTCCAATAGGTGTTATTAAGGATGGTGATTATGAAAAGAATTCATGACTAAAGCGATTGAGTGGGGGGATTACACACTAAGCTTTGGATGGACCTTATGAATGAGCTAGAATCAAGCACATCAACTTAAAATAAGTGTATGAACAAGAAGCAATAATGTCAATGACAACCACTTCATCATGTCGATTTCTCTGGTACGTTTTTCTTTAGAGGTCATGATCGATCTTAGAAACATGTGAATGCTTATAGCTCCAACAAAATTTGATATGCATGTTCTCCAATATTCATATTGTTATATCTTGCATGCTCTATACTACTCCTATAACCATCAAATTGAACAGATCTCTCTCTAGTGACTCGTTACCAAGGAAAATTTTAGGGTTTAACATATCGCTCTCTAACACCCATTGCCAAGGAAAATTTACGGGTGAAATTTGGCGGTCTTATAAGTGCATACCAAAATTCTCCCAACTGGTTGGAATATGTTAGACCAATTAGTGTTGAAATGGAAACTTGGAGTGGTCAAATCGCAATTTCGGTGATTTTTGTAGTTTTCAAATCAGGAACTTAGTCTACGACGGGTAGTTATAATCGATGAAATTGTAAAATTATGGAAATAACAATTTCAAGGAACAATTTTGATTAGTTTTTATTAAAAAAAGTGTTGAAAAAGAGGGGAGTTTTAGTTGTATGTTTATAAGCTCTAACCAAAACACCCCTAACTCGCAGGAAGCACTAAAAATAGTCCTATAAATCATATCAGCAACCATGTTATCAATGCCTTTCTTATACCTTATTACCAAGTGGAATTGCTGCAAAAAACCCATCCATCTGAAATGTATTGCTTCTTGTAGCTTAGTTTGTGAGTGCAAGTATTGCAATGGTTGATGATCGGTGTGGATGGTAGTTTATTGTCCCAACAAATAGTGTTTCCATTTTTTCACACTTTGCACCAATCCATACAATTCATTGTCATATGTAGGATAATTGACTACTGCATGACTAAAAATTTTAGAATAAAAACCTATGGGATTAGCATGTTGCAACATGACTGCTCCAATGGCATAATTACTAGAATTTTTTTATATCTGAAATGGTTGTCTTAAATCAGGAAGTGTAAGAACTAGAGATGAACTAATCTTCTCCTTAAACGCATCAAACACGTTTTGTTTCTTGCCTCCCCATTGGAAAACATGTATAGTGCTTTCCAAAGCATGTAATGGATGTACGATTAAAGAAAAGTTAGAAATAAACTTATCCAATATTGGGATGCTCCCAAAAATATTCTAACCTCTATTACATTGTTGGGCTTGGGCCAGTCTAAAATGATTTTGACCTTTGAGGTATCAATCTTTAATTTCCCCTCTCCAACAATATGTCCCAAATAGACTAATGAGGTATTTCCAAACTCACATTTAGACAACTTCAAAATCAAGTTTTATTTCTTCAAGACATCCAAGACTTGCTTTACATGCCTAACATGTTCTTCATGTGATTTTCTAAAAATCAATATTCCATGCAAGTAGACAATGACAAAATCATTAAGAAATGGCCTTAAAATAACGCTCATAACTCTCATAAATGTTGCAAGAGAATTACAAAGCCCAAATTCCATAACCAACCATTCATACAAACCTCTCTTATTTGTATCTCCTTTAGCAATCTTAATCTGATGATATCCGCTTCTCAAGTCCAACTTAGTGAAATATACAACATCTTTCAATTGATCGAGCAAAACATCAATTCTAGGAAGATGATAACAATTATTTATCGTAATCTTTCTCAAGGCTCTGAAATCTATACGCATGCACCATGTACCATCTCTCTTTGGTACTAAAACAATTGGTGAACCACATGGCGATGTGTTTGGATTGATATCCCCATTGTCGAGCAACTCTTGGTTTTGTTTTTCATTTCAGCATTCTTCATTTCTGACATCCTGTACATACCAATGTTTGTAAGAGGACAATCCTATTGCAAATGGATCTCATGATTGATATCTCTTTTAGGAGGAAAATATTTGGGTTCCTGAAACATCTCATTATATTCGTTAACAATCTCATACAAATCATATTTTAACGTTGCATCATATCCTTGGAAATATTATTTTTCAACAATATCTTTGATTTTGATCATCAAGAGTACATAGTTCTTACTTTTATTGACTAGTGTCTTCATTTGTCCAGCATTTACAAGTGGAAAATTCAACTTCTTTTTATGTTCTCTAACAATGTACTCAACTTTATTTTTGAACAAATGATACTATTGTTCTCATGACGATGAAATATAGCTCTCCAATCATACAAATATGGACTACCCAAAACAATACCACAAATATCCAATGGAATAAAATCAAGATCTACCTCATATATAAAGTTTGCAATGATGGAAAATCTCAATTTACGTCTCTTAGTCGCATGTAATTTTGCATTTTCACATATCCAACCTAAAGGATATGGTTGAGGATGAGGAATAGTTTCCAACTTTAGTTTCTTGATAGTGTCTTCAAATATGAGGTTTTATTGTGATCGAGAATCAAATAGAGTATCTATCTTCATATGCTTTGAAATAACCCCAATGTGGGAAAGCTTAATTCTTTCTTTTTCATGTTGAGTTTTATTGAGGTTTCTACTTGAAGAACTAGTACTGGCAATAAATTCCTTACCTTGAAAACCCATGGCTTTGATTTTTGTTTCATATCCCGAATCAGGTCCTAAATCATGTTGTATGGTTGTAGCAGTATTTTGTTTTCCTTTGTTGTTGAACTTTTTGGGTTTCATTTTGGGATGAATTTTCCAATAGTGGTCTTCATCATGGCCATTTTTTGAAAAGTTTTTACATGTGATTTCCCCCCCCTTTCTTGACTGAAGCATTATTCTTCCCTTTTCCTTTGAAATTCTCCTTTCCTTTGTTTTCATTAGAAAAATGCTTCTTGTTTCCCTCTTAAGGAACATTCTTACCTCTTCTTCTAAATAAGTGGCATGTACACAAAATTATTCTAGATTCACAGGGTTAAACATAAGAATTGTGTGTCTCAAGTAGCTATGCAATCCTCCAATTTATTTGAGTAAAGTATCTTGAGAAGACAAATCTATACACCAAATCAAAGCTCTTTTCCTAAACTCTTGAGTGAAACTTTTCACATTTTTCCCTTTATCTTCCCTATAGTTATGAAAATCCATAATAATTTTATGTATGTATGCGAATGGATAAAACATCATTCTTATTGCAACAATAAAATCATTCCAAGAGATTAAAAATTTACCATGTTTCTTCGCATCCTCTTGAGTTTTTCCTTCCCACCAAATGAGTGTTGCACCTTCCAATATAAGATAAACAAGTTGAATCTTAGATTCATCATCCTGGAGTTTTTGTATCCTACAGTACACTTCAAGATGACGAACCCAATTATCCAATTTCTCGGCATTAATCTCTCCATTGTACATAGGCAATTCAAACTTAATATCAAGCTTCAACAAAGGAGTTTGTGGAGGATTTCTACTGTGTCCTTTTGGAATACTTTGAGAAATTGTTGAACTTTCAGAAGAAGAGGAATATGAGGTGAAGAGGGTGGATGGTCACCATCTCCATCATTTCCTCCTTTCCCTTTTGGATTTTTTTCATCTTTACCCTTGAAAATTTGCATTCCTTTATTCAAATAAAATCTTCACCATTCTTGTCATATCATAAAAAAAACTTTTGAAAGCTTCCTCATTTGAAGTAGGAACTTCGTGACTCTCCTTGTGATCCATACTTGGTGAATTCTCTCTCACAACTTGAGGTGATGGACTTATTTTCCTTCCTGAAAGTTGAGAACTTGGCTCCATAGGTTGTCCTTCTCCTCAAGAATTTCAACCTTCTAAGCATCAGAAAAAAACACTTGCAAACAAATCAAACCTTCAAAAAAAGCTTAGCTCTGATACCACTTGATTTGAATATGAAACAAGGCTTGATAATTTTAAAAGTGCAAGTAAAATTGTATATGTCTTGGGAAATAGGATCATATTGCAAGCACATTAATACTAATGATGTTTTATTAACATGAGAAGTAAAAACATTAAATAGAAGCCATCAAACAAAGCACATAACACAGAAAATGATAAAGGAGTTTACCCCTTCCTTGGGCTACGTCTCTTGGTCCAACTTTCAATGGATCATCTTCATTATGCTAAAACAAATGTAAAGAAAAATTCCTTACAATTCTCAAACTCCAAAATAGATTACTCCAATGGCTTCATAAGGTCCCAAAACCCTAGTATGGGATTTTTCATCACCTGATTTGGCCTAAAAATGTGAACGATACACCATTTTTCCCAAAAACCTTTGTTCTCTACTGCCAAAAGCCACCCCCAACCTAAAACCCAGCTCATGCTCCAAAAACATAGCACACCAATTTAGTTTTGAAATTTGGGCCAAATTGGCGCTTGAATAACACCATTAGCGCCCCTTTGGGGATAGGTTGTGGGCACGTGGAGCCACGTAGCCAAGGGCCATGCCAAAGGGCACCCTCTCAGCCACTAAGCTGACGATTACGCCCTATTTGAGTCCAGTGGTTAAATGTGAGAACGTGGAGCATTAAAGGTTTGGGGTTCGGGCTAAGCCCCATCCCCTTTCTCCGCAAACCAAAGCTTTTGTAAAACTCAAATTATTTTGATGTCGTTATATGTGAAGAAACAACTCATAGGTGGGATGGTATCCTAGCCTATGCAAAGACACTACCATTGTGGGAGGATCATGGTTCAAATCCCATGCAGGCCAAACCAAAATTTTACATAGTAGCTGAAGGTACATGTGGGGGTCATCCATTGTCCCACATCATCACCTATGACACCTCAACAACCATAACACCTTCCATGTGTCAGCCACATCATCCTTTTTTCCTTTTCCACGTAAATTATATGGACTATACTGTCAGCACTTTTACATGTTTGGAAAAGTGAGCAGAAAGTCATATCTTTATCATACAAAATCTTTTTGACCCAGTCAAGTTGTGTTGGAATCATGAGGACAAGGGCTATGCATGAGTTTTTTTCAATCAATTCTGAGCACTTTTATTTCTGACCATTATTTTTATCCTCTGGATCACTCCTCCCCATTGGGAAGCTCAACCTACATTTGAGGGTATAGTTCCCTGACCCTTCCAACTTAAATCCATTTATCTTTTCTTGGATTTGTGCCTTTTAGACCAACATGAACGTACTCCACATTTCTTTATTTTGAAGTTCTTATCTTTCTATCAAGGATTCTATCCTACTGCAATTCAGAAAGATATTCTGGTGAGAAATCATCTATAGAAGGAATATGAACATGCTCTCCTTGATCATCAATTAAACGAGGCTCATATAATCTCAAATTATCAACATTAACAACTGCATACATTTGCATATAAAGAGGTAACTTTAAACGGAAGGCATTGTTGCCAAACTTTTCAAGAATCTCAAAAGGTCCATGTCTTATTGGTTTCATATTTTTACCTTCTCCTTTAGGCCTCTCTTTGCTAATGCAAATCCAAACTTTATCTCCAAATTTGAAACTTTGATCAACTCAATGCTTTTCATGTCTTGTCTTGTACTTGATTTGGCTCTTTTCCAACTGCTCTTGTACCATTTGATGCACTAACTGAATTTGTGCAATGAAATTCTTTGCTCTATCAATTCTATAATGGACCATCAATAGAAACATATTTCCCAAAATAAAATCTAAAGTAGATTTTGGAAAATAACCAAAACATGCTTCAAATGGAGATATTTGGATTGATGAATCTTTAGCATGGTTGTAAGCATGCTGAATATAGTGCAGGTGTTCATCGCAAAGATTAGGATGCTTGTTGTTATATCCATGAATAATATGTACTACAGTTCTGTTCACCACTTACGTTTGACCATCAGTTTGTAGATGAATTGTTGTGTTATTCTTCAACTTGGTGTCCATGAGTTCCCATAAACTTGACCAAAATTTTCCAAGAAATCGAGAATCTTGATCAGAAAAAATGGAATTGTGTGGCCCAAAATGCACCCATAGATGTTTAGAGAACATATGTGGTGTCTGCTCAGTTGTAAATTGTTTTTTGCAAGGCATCAAAATACACTTTTTCCGAAATGGTCCACCACAACATAAAGTTAATCATGATTCCTTTTAGACATAGGAAATCCTCCTACAAATTCCATGGAAATTCTTTCCAAAGAAAGAGATGGAACTAGAAGTGGAGTATACAATCCTAACTTTTTTGTTTCTACGCTTACTTTAAGCACATAAAGAACATCCTCTTGCATACCTTGATACACTTTCATTCAGTTTAAGCCAATACCAATACCTTTGCAAATTTTCCACCTTCTTGCCTACACCAAGATGTCCAGTAACAAGAGAAGAATGTGCTTCTGTTATGATGTCGACTCTCTCACCTTGTGGAATAAATAGCTTGCGAAGATGATACAAAATTTTATCATGCACATGATAATCCAATTCCTCTACTTCATTAGTTTGGCACAAAGTTGCATACACGTCTTTAAAATCAGTATCCAAAGCATATTGTTCAACATAGCTCTCATGCATTATAGGATTATGCTTAAGAATAATTGAATCACTAACAATAGGCCTAGAAAGCATATCAGCAATCTTCTTATCAATTCGTTTCTTATACCTTATCACCAAATGGAATTGCTGCAAAAAACCCATCCATCTGAAATGTCTTGTTTGTGAGTGCAAGTATTGTAAAGGCTTGATGATCGGTGTGGATGATAGTTTCTTTTCCCAACAAATAATGTTTCCACTTTTTCACACTTTTAACCAATGCATACAATTCCTTTTCATATGTAGGTTAATTAACTACTACACCATTAAAAAATTTAGAATAAAAACATATGGGCTTACCATGTTGCAACAAGACTGCTCCCATGGCATAATTACTAGAACCTATTTGTATTTTAAATGGTTGTCTTAAATGAGTAAGTGGAAGAATTGGAGCTAAACTAATCTTCTCCTTCAATGCTCAAAATCTTTTTGTTGCTTTCCTCCCCATTGGAAAACATTTTTAGTGCTTCTCAAATCATTTAATGGAGATTGAATTGAAGAAAAGTTAGAAATAAACTTTCTCCAATATTGGGATGCTCCCAAAAAGCTTCTAACCTCTGTTACATTGTTGGGCTTGGGCCAAGCTAAAATGACTTTGAACTTTGAGGGATCAATATTTAATTGCCCCTCTCCAACAATATGTCCCAAATAGACTAATGAGGTCTTTCAAAACTCACATTTAGACAACTTCAAAAACAAGTTTTCTTTCTTCAAGACATTTAAGACTTGTTTTACATGCCCAACATGTTCTTCACGTGATTTGATAAAAAAACATATGTCATCCAAGTAGACAATGACAAAATCATTAAGAAATTTCCTTAAAACACCATTCATAACTCTCATGAATGTTGCAAGAGCATTACAAATCCTGAATGGTATAACCAACCATTCATACAAAACTTTATCTTTTTGAAATATCTCTTCCATGTGTCTCCTTTAGCAATCTTAATCTAATGATATCTGCTTCTCAAGTCCAAATTAGTGAAATATACAACATCTTTCAATTAATCGAGGAAATCATGAATTCTAGGAAGAGGATAATGATTCTTTATCGTAATCTTGTTCAAGGATCTGAAATATATACACATGTGCCATGTACCATCTTTCTTTGGTACTAAAACAACTAGTGAACCACATGGCAATGTGCTTGGCTTGATAACCCCTATGTCAATAAACTCTTGGATTTGTTTTTTTTATTTCAGCATTCTGCATGTCTAACATCCTATACATACCAATGTTTACAAGAGGAAAATCTTGTTGCATATGGATCTCATGTTGGATATCTCTTTAGGAGGAGAACCTTTAGGTTCCTGAAACATCTCATCATATTCGTTAACAATTTCATACAAATCATATTTTAAATTTGCGTCGCATCCTTGCAAAGATTCTTTTTCAACAATATCTTTGAGTTTGATCATCAAGAGTACATATTTCTTACTTTTATTGACTAATCTCTTCATTTTTCCATCATTTACAAGTGACAAATTCAACTGTTGTTTATGTGCTCTGACAATGTACTCAACTCCATTTGTTCAAAAATGATATTTTTTCTCACGACGATGAAATATATCTCTCATATCATATAAATATGGACTACCCAAAACAATACCACAAATATCCCATGGAATAACATCAAGATCTACCTCATCTATAAAATTTGCAGTGATGAAAAATCTCAATTTACATCTCTTAGTCACATGCAATTTTACATTGTGACAAATCCAACTTAAAGGATATGGTTGCGGATGAGGAATAGCTTCCAACTTTAGTTTCTTAACATTGTCCTCAAATATGAGGTTTGCTTGTGATCAAGAATCAAATATAGTATCTATCTTGGTATGTTTTTAAATAATCTTTATGTGGAAAAACTCTATTATTTAATTTTCATGTTGGGTTTTTGTTGAGGTTACTACTTGAAGAACTAATACTGGATTTAAAATCCTTACCTTGAAAACCCATGGCTGTAATTTTTGTTTCTTCTCTTGAATCAAATCCTAAATCATGGTGTATGGCTGCAGCAATCTTTTGTTTCCCTTTGTTGTTGAACTTTTTGGGTTTCATTTCAAGATGAAGTTTCCAATTGTGGTCTTCATCATGGCTATCTTTTGAACAGTGTTTACATGTGATTTTTTGTCCCTCTTTCTTGACTAAATAATTATTCTTCCCTTTTCCTTTGAATTTATCCTTTCCTTTGTTTTCATTAGAAGAAGGAATATTGCTTCCCCCTTGAGGAAGATTCTTCCCTCTTGCTTCTAAATGAGTGGCATGTACACAAACTTGATCTTGATTCACGGGGTTAAACATAATAATTGTGTGTCTCAAGTAGTTATGCAACCCTCCAATGTATTGGAGTAAAGTATCTTGAGAAGACAAATCTATACCCAAAATCAAAGCTATTATCCTAAACTCTTGAGTGAAACTTTGCACATTTCTCCCTTTAGCTTTCCTATAGTTATTCCAATCTATAATAATTTTTTGTATGTATGCTAATGGATAAAACTGCCTTCTAATTGCAACAATAAAATCATTCCAAGAGGTTAAAATTTTACCATGTTTCTTCACATCGTCTTGAGTTTTGGATTCCCACCAAATGAGTGTTGCACCTTCCAATCTAAGAGAAGCAAGTTGAATCTTAACTTCATCATCCTATATTTTTTGTATATTGCAGTACACTTCTAGCTGACGAATATAATTATCCAATTTCTCATCATTTACCTCTCCATTGTACATAGGAAATTCAAACTTAATATCAAGCTTCAGGAAATGAGTTTGTGGAGGAGTTTTACTATGTACTTTTGGAATACTTTGAGAACTTTTTGAACTATTAGAAGAAGAGGAATATGAAGGTGCAGAAGGTGGAGGGTCGCCATCTCCATCATTTCCTCCTTTTTCATTTTGGAATTTTTTCATCTTTACCATCTTTACCTTTTGGATTTTTTGACCTTTCTCCTTGCAAATTTGCATTCCTTTCTTCAAATAAAATTCTCACCATTCCCGCCATATCATAAAAATCCTTTCTGAAATCTTCCTCATATGAATTTGGAACTTCATGACTCTCCTCATGAGCCATACTTGGTGAATGGTCTCTTGCAACTTGAGGTGATTGACTTGTTCTCCTTATTGAAAGTTGATAACTAGGCTCCACAAGTTTCACTTCTCCTCTTGAGACTTTCAACCTTGTAAGAATTATAAAACAACACTTGCAAACAAATAAAACCTTCAAAAGAAACTTAGTTACGATACCACTTGATCTGAATATGAAACATGGTTTAATAATTTTAAAAGTGTAAGTAAAATTGTATGTGTCTTGGGAAATAGGATCAATTTGCAAGCACATAAATACTAATGAGTTTTTCTTAACATGAGCAGTAAAAATGGTAAATAGAATCCATCAAACAAAGCACATAACACAACAAATGATAAAGGAGTTCACCCCTTCCTTGGGCTGCATCTCCATGTCTAGCTTCCAATGGATCACTTTCATTATGATCAAAAAAATGTTAAAATCAATTCTTTGCAATGCTCAAACTGCAAAATATATTGCTCCAATGGCTTTAGAAGGTCCAAAAACCCCTATCTAGGATTTTTCAACACCTGATTTGGCCAAAAAATGAGAAAGATACACCATTCTTCCTAGAAACCTTTGTTCTCTACTACCAAAATGCACCCTGAACCTAAAACCCAACTCCTGCTCCAAAAACTTAGCACACCAATTCAATTTCAAAATTTGGTGCCGAATTGGCGCTCCACTAACACCATTAGTGCCCCTTTAGTACAAGGTTTTGGGTGCATAGAGCCACGCGGCCAAGGGCTAGCCCAAAGGGTGCCCTCTCCACCACTAAGCCGGTGATTATTACCTATTTGAGTCCCATGGTTGAATGTGGGTGCATGGAGTGTTAAAGTGTTAGTGTTTAGGCTAATCCCTAACCCATTTTTCCACCAACCAAAACTTTTGGCAAACTCAAATTATTTTGGAACCATTATATGTTAAGAAATAACTTGTAGGTGGGCTGGTAGTCGAGCCTATGCAAAGAAGCTACCGTTGTGGGAGGATAGGGGTTTGACTCCCATGGAGTCCAAACCAAAATTTTACACGGTAGCTGAAGGGACACATGGCATCCAACCATTGTTCCATGACATCCCCTATGCCACATCAACAACCATGACACCTTCCATGTGGAAGCCACAACAGCCCTTTTTCCTTTTCCACGTCAATTTTACATACTTTATAGTCATCACTTTTACATGTTTGTGAAAACAAATAGAAATCCATATCTTTATCATACAAACTCCATTTGACCTCGTTCAAGTTGCGTTGGAATCGTGAGGATGAGGGCTACGCATCAGTTAGTTTTTAATCAATTCTTAGCACTTTGATTTATGAGAATTTTATTTTATCCTTTAGATCATCTGAGTACACCTCTTTCACTATTCCCTGTAGCTTTTTCTTTCATAAGTAAGAGGAACTGGATCCTAATCACTTTGTGAGTTTCTCCTTTGTTTTTATTACATCATAGAAAACATTATATCAACTTTGTATGCATGTTGAATACAATTATCTATTATTTGAAATGTTATTTCCCCCCTTTCAGTGGTATCCTAAAACTGAGGCCTAAACATACTCAAGGAATGCATTTTTCGACAGATACAGTTTTAATGGTTTATGTTTACACTTATGTGCCTCCTTCTCCCAGCCCACATCCCGACTGCAATGCTTCCTTTTTCCTTTGAAGAATTTGTTTTTGTCAGTATTGGTTATTGGAATTTAGGAAAGCTTCTCCTTGAGTTTCTAAGGAATTTGAATTGCATTAATTTCATTGAAGGTTGGCTGAAAATATTGGAGTAAATTTACCGCTACATATTTCTTGTGTCATTCTTAGAATCTTAGGTCTAGAAAAGTTGATGCCAAATTTACCTTTGAAATTCATGCAGAGAAGCTACATAATTTTTTCTTTCTAAGATTAGATTGTTTGGTCTTGTTTCTCCTCCACATGTTATTTACAGTATTTTGTTGCTATTTCTATACATTTCTAGTGTGCACTGTGTGAGTCCTATTGGCCTACTCTTGTGGTCATTCATTGAAATTAAAAATAATCTCATGTTATCTATACTCCATTATGCAATAGTTATTCATGGTTATCTTTTAGTGGATGGATACTTATGGTGTTGAAGTTAAATTCACATTTCATCTCTAATCATAACTATCTTTTAGTGGATGGTTACTTATGGTGTTGAAGTTAAATGCACATATAATCTCTTTTGTATCTAATCCTTCCATACGCAAATCTTTATAGATTCATTTATTCAAGTGAATAGTGTCCAATGTCAAAAGATATTTTGTTTGAAAATGTTTTATATTAACAAGTAGATATCTATAGATATCTAAAAGAAAGGAAATTAAAATAATCTAGAGGATTATGTAATCTTATGGTACTACAAATATTCTAAAATAAGAGATCCATTTTGCATTGGTTATGAAAAGAGATTGAAATATAAGGGTGTTTATTAGACTCCTTTCTTTCTTCTTGATTTATTTCTAAGTCAATCCATTACGAGGGTGGTAATATTTTAACCTGTGTTAACTTTGCACATCTTTTGACTACTGAAAATTTTCATTTGTCCTTTTGAATGCTTACACATTTTGTCCTTTTATACGATTTTGAATTTGATGCATGCCTTTATGTTTTTGTATGGAAGGTAAAATTAGAATCCTTCGTAAACAAGGCTATTGTTGTTTTTATATGTTGGACAGTTAAAAAATTAGTATGTTCTTGTGTTTCCTATGGGTGGTGAGAATCACATCAACTGCAGTGATGCTTGTCGTTTCTAAACAAATAGAAGATTACATCTCATCTTCCATCAAAGTTTCTTATGAAAGAGTCAGTATTTGAATTTCCATATTTCCATCTTAATTTTATATACTGATTTATGCTATGTTTTACACCTATTTACAACATATGGCTTTAATATTCCTGTCGTTATTGTAAAATTATGGTCCTACATTATAGGATCACTATACAATTTGAAGCAAGACTATGCACCTTGTTAGGATATTTAGACACTTAGGAGTTAGTTAAGATCAACTTGTGTAATATATCCATTAGGTAAAAGTGTGTTTCTTTAGTATGCATTATTATGCATTTGTAAATATTCTAATCCGACAGTCATGATATGTTCTAGACATAGAGTGATCCAACAGTTCAATTTCTCTTAGATCATACCTACCATTGATCTGTGGCTTATCACCCAATTGTTCTATGATCTCTATTTAAAGAGCATAGAGGGTCCTTGGCTAGTTGATCGATTATGAGAATCTCATGTAACTTTATTTCTTTTGCATAATAAATCGCTCCAAGTAGCTATTTGGCTGGATCCGTGGACTATTTCCCTCTCAAGATTTTTAACCACGTGACAAACATCAGTGTGTTGATCTGTGATCTATTTGTGTGAAGAGGTATATAAAGGTGTTCGGTCTTTTGGGAGTACCCTGTGTACCCGAACATGGTATCAGAGCTTTTATGAAGAGTTGCTTTTGGTTTTGATCAAGATTTGGAGCCGGTTTTATGAAGAGCTGCTTTCATTTTTTGATCAAGATTAAGATGAAGAATATCGTTGTTTAATGGCGAATGATACGTGGGATCTTGTTCCTCTTCCAAAAGGAAGAAAACTTGTCAGATGTAAATGGGTCTACAGAAATAAGTATGCATCAGATGGAAGTGTTGAAAGACTTAAGGAAATGTTAGTTGCCAAATTTTTTTCCCAAGTTGAAGGGTTGACTACAATGAAACATTTTCCCCTGTAGAAAAAATGAACTCCATCCACCTTGTTCTTTCCCTTACAGCCTTACATAACTGGGAATTCCATCAAATGGATGTCAAGTCTGCCTTCTTACATGGTGATTTACATGAGGAAATTTACATGGAACAACCTCCTAGATATGTTTAGAATAACTCTAGCCTTGTTTGTCTCCTTAAGAAATCCTTATATGGCCTTAAGCAAGCTCCTAGAGCTTGGTATGCCAAAATGGATAGCTTTTTCCTTGACACTGGTTTTTTTAGATGTCATTCTAACCCCAATGTATATACCAAGAAAGTAGGAAACAATCTCATCATACTTGTTCTTTATGTTGATGATCTTATCCTTATTGGTAGTGACCCTAACCTTATAACCCATGTGAAATCCAGTCTTAAGCAAAATTTTGAAATGTCAGACTTAGGACATTTGCATTATTTCCTTGGTCTCCAAGTCTTGCAAACCAAATAAGGAATCTTTCTTTCCCAATCTAAGTATGCTTGTGCCCTTCTTTGTCGCTTCCACATGGAATATTGTAAACCAACCCCTTCTCCCTTCATGTCTGGAGTCAAACTTTCTGCCACTTGTACTTCCCCTGAAGTAGATGCCACCTTGTATCGTCAGCTTGTTGGTAGTCTTTTATACTTGAATCATTCCCGTCCTAACCTTTCCTTTGCCGTTGGTCGTGTTGCCCGCTATATGCAAACTCCTCATGAAAGTCACTAGAAAGCAGCAAAAAGAATACTTCAATATATTCGAGGTACAATTTAGTTTGGGATTCATTAGAGTACAAGGGAGAAACCTTTGTTGGTTGGTTTTACTGATTCAGATTGGGCTGGTGATCCTAATGATAGAAAGTCTATTGTAGGTTATGTTTTCAGTCTAGGATCTGGACTTGTCACTTGGGCTTGTAAGAAACAACAAGCTCTTGCTATTTCTTCAGTAGAAGCAAAATATCGAGGCATAGTTAATGCCAGTCAGGAATCTTTATGGCTTTGACAGAGCCTTTCAGAGTTTGGATTTGAGCAGTAGCATCCTACTCCACTTTGGTGCAACAATCAAAGTGCCATCAAACATGCCAAAGATCCAGTTTTACATCAGTGCAGCAAACACATTGAGCTACACATGCACTTCATTAGAAATATTTTTCATGATCGTGTTATTAAAGTGCTCTATTTCCCGACAGATGATCAAGCTACAGACATCTTCACCAAGTCTCTAACAGAAGTGAAGTTTTCTAAACTTCGATCTATGTTAGGAGTTCAGGAATGTGTCCTTAAGGGGGGATAGGCTCTAATGCCTCCTTCCTTCTCCTAATAGTGTCACTTTTGTAAATCCTTCAATCCTATCCCAAGTTGTTCTTAAGGTGGGATGTTAGGATATTTAGACACTTAAGAGTTAGTTAAGATCAACTTGTGTAATATACCGTTACGTAAAAGTGTGTTTCTTTAGTATGCATTAGTATCCATTTGTAAAAATTCTAATCCGACGGTCACGATATGTTCTAAACATAGAGTGGTCCGATGGTTTAACTTCTCTTAGATCATACCTACCATTGATCCGTGGCTTAACACTCGATTGGTCTATGATCTCTATTTAAAGAGCATAGAGGGTCGTTCACTAGTTGATTGATTATGAGAAGCTCATGTAACTTTCTTTCTTTTGCATAATAAATTGCTCCAAGTAGCTTTTTGGCTAGGGCTGTGAACTGTTTCCCTCTTGAGGGTTTTAACCACATGACAAACATCGGTGTGTTGATCTGTGATCTATTTGTGTAAAGCGGTATCTGAAGGTGTTCCGTATTTTGGGAGTACCCTGTGTACCTGAACACACCTTAAATTTATTCAGCGATAGCTTACTATTGGAGAAACTAAGGAACATTTATAAGATAAGAATATGTTTTAAGGCTAATTTTAGAGGCAGGTTTAGCTTTAAGTGGGCCCACTAGATGGAATCCACCTTATATCTTAATTTAATTTGTTAATAATTAAGTTTCATGGAAACATATATGGATTGGCTAGCCTTTTTTAAAATGTCAGGATTTGGATACAGGGAAAGGACACACACAAATATATGTATGTATGCATATGTAGAAAAAAACCATGAACTAGAAATATAAAAAGTCTAGATCTTTAAATATATTTATCTTCAAATTTCTCTCACAAACTTAGAAACACGGACCATTATAGAAGGAAGGATATTGAAAAATAGTTTGCCATATAATTGTTTCACCGTATATTTTAATTGTGTATAGAGCAATGATAATATTATTTGGATGATATATTAGCCTCTTCTATTTGTTGTTACTAAATAATATTGTATGGGGGTATATTTGAATAGAATATGAATAGGATCATACTCGCAGTTATGCACTATTCTTAAATTTTTGTGAGAGTTGTCAAACTTTGAATTTTTGGTTCCTTGCACTAAGGAAAACTAGAGAGGTTTCCATATCGTCAATGTGGAGGGAACAACCTTTGTGATCAATATTTGAAACTATTGGAAGTTAAATGATGTAAAAAATAAGGCCATAGTAAGTAGATTTTTCTCTCAGGAATTTAACCTAAATTTGTTGATATCCAAAACTGAAAACACTAATCAAAATAATATCATAGACTACATTGGCCTACAAACTCATACGACCGATAATATGAACAAAAAACATGCAAATATAAAACCTCAAAAAAACATCACTATTTTATATTAACTCTAATAGTTAACCATAAATGTTATAACTCAAAAACTTAAACTCTCTAACCACCATTCTATAGCACCCGGCATATCCTTCATAGACTAGGAAGAAGAGAAGGTACAATGGATCTAGATTCATAAGAGGAATCCTTAGTTGGTTCTTTGTTGATTCATTTAGACTACTTCCTTAGGCCTCTCGAGTCAGAAACAATGTTCGGATTATTAGTATTTTATTTGAATTACAAATGATACAATCTTTGTGTTAATATTGCCCCTTTCCCCAATTCTTAAATGGTTCTAGCTCAATGGAAGAGCTCCTGCTTTACAAGCAAGAGGTTGGAGGTTCAATTCCTTTGCGCCCTAATGATATTTCAATATTGATATTTTTAATAAAATATATTTTAATATGAGTTATTATGGCTATAGGGGGGGGGACAATGAGGGGGGTTCAAAACCCACCTGTAAGTTTATATTAGAGGAGTTCATATGAGCCTCCAAAGGTTTTAAATATTTTTAGGGGGTGTTTCAAACTGTTTTTGTAGGTTCCTACGAGGTGGTTTCTAACTGCCCCAAAAATTTTGTAATAAAAACTTTTAGGG
This sequence comes from Pseudotsuga menziesii, assembly GCA_001517045.1. NCBI lineage: Eukaryota > Viridiplantae > Streptophyta > Pinopsida > Pinales > Pinaceae > Pseudotsuga > Pseudotsuga menziesii. Next base: position 69,218 of record LPNX011212595.1, read on the forward strand.
GATTTTTGAATCGCCCCCAAAAGTCACTTTTAGCATCAGTTTTGATCTATTCTAGAAGCACTCTTAAAAGTACAAAATTTTAGTGTCGGTGCTACTAGGGGGAGGTTGTTAAGCTTACCCCCAAAGGTTAGTAAGATGGAGTTATAGGGGGGTTTAGAACCTACCCTGTAGGTACCTACAATGGGGGTTTGTAAACACCCCCAAGGGTTTGTAATAAGGAATTTTGGGGGGGTTGGAACCACCCCCATAGGTGTCTAAGAGGGTGGTTTAGAACCACCCTTAAAATTAACTTTTGGGGTGAGAGGGGTTTAGAACTTGCCCCAAAACTCACTTTTAGGGGAGGTTTCGGTCTCTTCCAAAAGCTCCCCTAGAATTCCAAAATTTTAGCGTCGGTGCTATTAGGAGTTGTTTTGTAAAGACCGCCTCCAAATCCAAAACCTCCCCCAAAAGTGACTTTGGAGGCGGAAGACAACCCCCCCTAAAATTCAAATGTGTTGTAGTGAAAGATGCATTATGAATATATCAGACCATCCTTTGATTTTGTTAGGAACCTTATAAGCTTGAAATTAGGAAAAAATATTGATAACAGAAATAAATAGTAACTAAATCTTAATGTTCTTGTGTATAAGTTCTCTAGAGCCAAAGAAATTGAAATCCTTTCACAAACTACTATGTTTTTGTCAAAGTTATGAATAAAATCAATTCCTTATTTGTACATACTTCACACAAGCATTTTCTTGGAAGAGTAACAAGAAAACAAAATCCATACACCAAAAATGATAATGCGGGTTTGGAATATTAGATAAATTTGCTGTAGTGAAAGATGCATTATGAATATATCATACCATCCTTTGATTTTGTTAGGAACCTTACAAGCTTGAAATTAGGAAAAAATATTGATAACAGAAATAAACAATAACTAATTCTGAATGTCCTTGTGGATAAGTTCTCTAAAGCCAAAGAAATTGAAATCCTTGCACAAACTACTATGTTTTTGTCAAAGTTATGAATAAAATCAATCCCTTATTTGTACATACTTCACACAAGTTATTTCTTGGAAGAGTAACAAGGAAAAAAAATCCAAACACCAAAAATGATAATGCGGGTTTGGAATATTAGATAACTTAAAATAAAGATCCTAAATTTCACATGTTAATTGTCTATTAGACCAACTGCAAATGCAATGATACTATAGTCTTTCTCATCCAACTTATAGAGATGTAGAAAAATATTTCTACATAGCTAACAAAAAATACTTTAGAAAGAAAAACATTGATATTGTTGTAGTTATCATCCAAATTACTAGATATGTAGCAAATTGTTTATTCATAGCTAACAAACAATACTTTGGAAAGGAAAGCAACTTCACACCCGAATAATCAAAGTAGAGAAATGACCAAAATATTTTGAGATGGAAATTCCTTCTATATATAATTATATTGCTATTGTTTATCGTGATGTGAAATTCGCATAGTTAATGTAGCTCACACTAGAAAAAAGTAAGAAACAAAAATGCAAGGGGAAATCTTAGAAGTGGACATATATAATAACTTATATGGATTTAGCCTCATCTGTTGTATTCCTACTCTTGACAAGTTCGACTCTTAGCATCTTATCTTTGAAGTGCATCCTCCCTATCACCTTGTTGGTGTGTCCTCTACATGTGATGGTTCAATGTTGCTTGAGATTCCAATGAGTGTATTATCAACTCTATGGTACAATCAAACTCTACAATGGTTCCCACTTTAGGAGAATCCTCCCTAAAAGTTCCAATGAATGTATTTTCAACTCTATGGTTCCCCACTTTAGGAGCATCCTCCCCATTTTTTTTCTTTTGGAACTAGCCTATAATTCCCCACTTTAGGAGAATAAACTAATAGAAATGCTTTGTGAACTCAAAATTCTATCAACAATGAAATTCTTGAGGTTCATTCACCAATAGTGTTAGTTAGTTTGAACTAAATATCTTAATTATTTACAAATTTGAATTTACATTGTTCCAACTATAGGGAAATAAAATTGAACTTGAATAACAACAAGAAAAGTGAAATTCCAATACTAACTCCTTTCTCATGATTAGTTATGCCTCTATTTCTAGTTGAAAAAAATCCTATCTAACCCATCCAATTGATGGAGGTTATTCCTCAAACTATGCTAGTCCATTAAACTTTATTTCTACTTCAAAAAAATCCTATCTAACCCATCAAATTGATGGAGGTTATTAGTTGAATTTGTAATTTTCCACATGCTATTTTGTGGGATTTCTAATTCTCAAGCTATGCTAACCCATTATACTATATTTACGGTAGGAAACTTGGTAAGGCCTATTTTATTTTATTTTTTTCTTAAATGTATGTTTCTTCCTAACTTTTCACTTTTGGGTACTGTTTGTAGTCTTTATATTTATATATAAAGCTATACACTAGAGTAAACATAAACATATACAATAAAATGTAGATTCATGTCTATATAGAGAAGAGATATCCTCTCGTAAGGTTTAACTTCTTGGACGTGTTTATATATTATATGTATATATATATGTGCAATTATACAATAAAGTAAAACTAAGAAGAAAGGGAGTTGCTTGTAAGTTTTAGTGTTCTAAATATCTAATTAAAAATAAAGATAAGTGAAAGTAAACAAAATGCATATAACATGTAGTGTTAATTAACAACTTTAATATCATAACTTCCATTCAAAGTCTATAAAATTTAAAGTTTAAGAGAGAAGGAAAAAACATATGGTGTTGGGCTTGAAGACACACAATACAACATGGAGCACATCATATGGAAACAACATTTGAAAAGCAAAAAATTGTCATAGAATTGAATATGCATGTCACAACGTATTTCATTTCCAAAATAATTATAAATATAAGTACTTGTTAAAATCAAAGTTCGTTAATTATTTTATGTTTTGGATTTTTTTATCCATTTTTGCCTTATCCCCAACTCTAAAAAAAGCTTAGACACTCTTAAGCTCAAGTTACCCACTACAATCCCTCACTAACTTTCTAACCTTTGAACACTAGATTCTGCGATTCCAACAACTATATATTTAAAATTTCAACTTTCAACATGAATAAATGTTTCCCCACTTAACTAATTCTAAATGTGATTTCTAAAGATTAATGTGAATGATAAAGTAAACATTTCACCACTTAAATAACTCTAACGTGAATACCAAATCTAAATGTGAATGATGAAGTTATTTGTAGGACAAACTTAAAAATCCTCAATGTGTTTGGCTTGAAGGAACTTAAAACAACACGACCAACATGCAACAAAACTAACATAAGACACTATTGACGTGCATTTTGAATACTATTGTATCCTTAAATCATGTTCTGTATGCCCAAGAGGAATCCAAATAATTTACTTACACTATGAGCTGATTTTTCCTAGATAATCTATCGAGATGGGCAGTGGATCTACAATAGTATAACATTGAGTAATATTCCCATGTTCTTGTTGAAAAACTGAATTCATGGTGAGAAGGGCCCACGTTCATAAATTTTCTTTTGATTTATTGGACGTGATAAAATGGAAAGAAAACTGTGTCATAGATATAAATTCCTAACAAACTAAAAATAATGTTTTAAAGTAAAACTAGAAACATATATAATCCATTATTAGAAAGCCAAAAGAGAAAAGCCTAGTTCCATGCAAAATATTATGAGAAATGTATGATGAATACAATATTGGATCAAAGGTTAGCTAAAATAATGTGTGAAACACAAAGAGAAATACAATAGGATTAGTCTCAACAACAATGTGAACTTCCATAATCTCAATATCTTAAAGGAGATAGAGACTCAATATAAGTACCACAATTAGTAAGATTTGTCACCTAACATATTATGTGACTTGAGAATATCTTAAAACACTGATACCTATTGATAATTGATCACTAAACCAATCTCAACCTGTTTATAAGGAAATAAGGAACAACGTGTACATGTGCAATAATAAAGCTACATTTACAACAAAAAAAATACTCTCAACTAGAATCGAATGGTAGAATTTTTCAAAATGCTAGAGGACTAATTTTCAAACATTTATTTAAAAGAGAAAATTTTCGATTGCAACGGATTTCATGCAAATACTTTTGAAATGTCTTGGAAATTTAAAACACATTAACAAAAGAAGGATGGAATAGGTGATGGAACACTAAAATGAATATATTAATAGAACAACAATGGAACAAGTGATGATATCATAAGCATATGCTTTAACTTTAGCTATCCTAAGAAAAAATAGAAATTGTTCAAAGATTAACTAATAACTGAAAAAGTAAAATCAATGACTCTTTTAAGACATTGCAAACATATCAATAAAACACATTGTTATCTTGAAGAAGGGGAGGTGAAGGGGGTGTGTTGAAGAATAGAGCTCAATTTCCATTTATAAACATATAAAAAGAAAATTCCATGCAAGTGCAGAATCACAAATCAACGTAAATTCTTTCAAAAAAACATGAATCAATCAACGCATATAAATCGTTTTCCTTACATTATACAAATTTTCCTCATAGATATAATCCATATAAACAAAACATTATTTAATTATGACTCGAGGGGGGAGGTCAACAATTTACCAAATCTAATTCCAATTCATGTCCTCCCGAATCAAAACAATTCAATGCAATCGATTATAATCTTTGGAATAGTACAGTTCAAAATGCTTTTGGCCTCTGGAACTAGAGTCTCCAAAAAAAGATTATGAATGTGAGGAGCCTTCTTAGCTTCCCATTCCAGCATTGACAATGCTTTTGTTTTGGTAATAGCTTCACTATTAACATAGGAACCTCAACCATCCCTTCAAAAAAGTAAGCAAGTTGAACCAAATGTATGGTTGGCCTTGGAATTATCCATATGTAGATCATTTTCCATCCAAGAAAACTTGTTGATATATATGTTTCACAAAGAGAAAGATTATTATGTTTTCTATAACAAGGAAGGTTTGAGCAAGGCATCTAATCAGTTTTATACAATGACTCAAAATTTGAGTTTCAGATTCATCTTCTTGTATAATTATGAGAAGATGGTCAAGTACCAATGTCTTGGAAAAAGGAGAGTTTTTCTTAAACATAGATATTCTCAAATCATAATAGTCCTCTACTACAGTTGCAATTTCCATCAATACCATGGTTGAATTACACTACACTTCAGTTTTGTGATTTTCTAATAGTATTTCCAAGCAAATAAAGGCCTTGGACTCCATTATACTTTTACAAGTATTTATATTGTTCTTAGAATTTTTCTGGAGAGCCTTTATGGATTCCACCTTCATTAAGGTATTTACTGATGGATCCTCGACTTCCTTTCCTTTTATATTCATTAATGTTAAAGAGAGCATTCATATATCTCTCCATTTTGCATATTTGGTGGTACGATCATGTTAGGGATTTGTGGAATGTCCATTATTATGTAGGAGGAGAGAATGAATTTTAAAGCTAAAGTTGAGTCTCAGTATGAAGATTATTATCTTTGGCTGAAATACTGAGAACATATTGCATTGTCATGGACTTTTCACTGATTGTATACTTTCTATGATTGAGAAAAGTCTCACCAAATGACCAACATGTGACATGATGACAAATATTTGGGAAAACTTATCCTGGAAGTCAAAATCATTGGATATTGACTCATAAAAGTCCCGAGAAACCATGGCTTTGACCTTCATGGTACCACCATCCTTTAAAACCTTGGAATTATCTACCTAACACGTTTAGGATACTTACTAAGTCTCTTGATGCCTTTTGTTTCTGCTTCCTCTCCCTTGAGGGTGCCTTCCTTAATGAGCTTGAGCAAGGGGTCGATTCTTCCTTCTTTGAAAATCAATTTCCCAGTTGAATCATTGTCCTAGGCCAGAGAAACCAAGGAGGTTGGGACGTCGACCTTCTCCTTAGGTCTACTCCCATTGTCCAAAATTGGTATATGTTCTTAAATCAAACACACCTATTTTGTTGATAGATCACGTGGATATGAATCAAATGGTTGAGAGATAGCGATGGATTGGAAGAAATTTTGGAAAAAAAACTACATATTCTTATATTTAAATAAGTTCAACTCTAATTTATCCATGCTTGACTACATTTTATCACTGACATTCTTCTTTTTATCCATTTAACAACTATTAGTTATTTTCTTTTTCTTTTTCTTTTTATCTCACATTATTCTAGATCTCTTCCATGAAATGTTGGTTATACATTCATCATCTATGACACCCAATGAAAATAAAAAAGCAAACAACATCCAAAACCCTACTACTACAGCTACTACTGACTCTCAAAATTAATGATAGAACCCGAGATACTCTTTGATGAAAACCTTAATGAAATTGCTTTGATCCATCAACCTCATGAATAGAAATGTCTAGATCTACGAACGGTGATACTATAATATCCCTTAAATCAATAAATTATTATTAATTCAGTTGCCCAATCACTGTGAGTAAACCTAATCAAATCAAGATCAGATTTTTCTTTGTAGAAGATCCCATGAATTCTTGTTCCTTGAACAAAGTTTGGGATCCTTTTGGATGCTCTCCTGTGGATCTCATGAGGCTGATCCATGTATCTCGAAGCCACACTAACTGCATAAGATATATCAGTTTGAGTGTGTGTAAGATAAAGAAAACACCCAATCAACTACCTATACAGTGTATTATTTACCATAGGAGAAGAACCTACTTCTTCAAGCTTAACTCCGGAAAGGAAGGGAGTCTTGCTTGGATTGTAATCTTTCATGTTGAACTTGTTCAGCAAACCTAAAACATACTTGGACTGATGTACTTTGATTCCATGTTGGGATTGAGCAATTTTGAGACCCAAGAATTGGCTCAACAATCCCAAATCTGTCATAGAAAATGCATNACTTCCTGTAATCAAAAGGTCATCCACATACAATACACTAATCATCAAATAATCATGAATCAGCTTCAAATAGACATTAGGATCAGACTTGCATCAAACAAAACTTAGTGATACCAAAAAGCCATCAATCTTGAGATACCAAGCCCTGGGGGCTTGCTTGAGCCCATACAATGATTTCTTTAACTTTCACACTAAATATGGATTAGAAACAAACCCTTCAAGATGTTGCATGTAAATCTCCTCAGTGAGATCTCCATTAAGGAAAGCCACTGGTGCAAAGGTTTCATTGTAGTCAATACCATGTACTTGTGAGTAGCCCTTGGCTACCAATTTTGTCTTATATTTCAAAGGTGAACCATCAACAACAAACTTAGTCTTAAAAACCCACTTATAATGAACTAGATTCCTCCCTGGGGGAAGATCAACCAATTCCCAAGTGTTGTTCTTCTGGAGCGAGCTGAATTCTTCTTTCACAGTTCTTTTCCATCTTGGATCATGTGATGCATATTCATATGTATGTGGATCTGATTCAACCATCAGATGGCACTTCTCTACAAGTAGAGGATCTTTCACACAAAGGGCACTCCCAAATTGAGATCTAGTCCTCCTACTGTCATTAGGATTTCCAGCTAGTTCCCCAGCTACATGAGTGGTCTTTGCTTCCCATTTTGGTGTTGTAGAATTGTTAGGATCTGCAATCAAATCATCAGTATCAGACATATCAGAATCATCAAACTCAGTAGTCTCTTCACTTCTAATCAATGGATCTCGTGATGAAGAAGACTCTCCAAATTCAACTGCTATTGAAGGCTCTTCTTGGAACTGAACACTTATTTCAATGAAAGCTTTGTCAATGCTTAAGTTGATCAGCTTGTACCCTTTTGAATCTTTAGAATACCCAAAACATAGGCACTCTTGGCTTTGGGGCTGGAAAGCCTTCCTCTTTTCTGTTGGAATTCTAGCCCAAGCCTTTGATACAAAAATACTGAAATGGGTCACATCTGGCTTGTTCCCACTCCAAGCTTTGAAAGGAGTCATACCATCAAGCTGCTTATGAGGCACCCTATTTTGGATGTAGGATGAAAATTTTATAGCCTCAGCCCAAAACTTTGGTGGCAAAGTCTTAGCCTCCATCATGCAGGTTCCCATCTCCTTCAGTGACCTATTATTCTCTTAGTAAGAACATTTTGTTGTGGTGTGGAAGGGATCAAATGCTGCATCTGAATACTTGCATCTTTACAATACTAAATGAACTCAAACTTGACATACTCACCACCATTGTCATATCTAAGGATCTTGATTTTCCTCCCAGACTAGTTTTCAACCAAGGCTTTAAAGACTTTGAAGAGGTCAAATACTTTAAACTTATGCTTTAGGAAGTGAACCCAACAATACCTGGAAAAGTCATCTATGAAGGTGAGTGCATATTTGGCTTGACTCAAGGATGTATGAGGAAATGGACCAGCACTGTCACTATGGATCAACTCAAGAGTTGCAAAGGTTCTCTCATGACTAGCTCTCTCATACTTGTGCTCTAGGTGTTTTCCTAGGATACAACCTTGACAGACTCCCTTATAAAACTTGATCTTTGGTAACCCTGTGACCATATATTTTTCACTCAAATAAAAAAGATACTTGTAGTTAAGATGGCCAAATCTTTCATGCCAAATATTGCTTTCCTCATTAGCATGAATCAGAAGAGTAGAGGGGTTTGAGTAGGGTAGAAAATTGGAAAACATGTATACCTTCGAAGTGTGATCAACAACACCTTTTGCTATGACTTTACCAATTGAAATCTTAGTTATTTCAACATCATCAAGGGAGAAGATGACCTTCTTTGGAGACCCAGTGTGTGTTATCTAATACACTAAAAAGAGATTAGAGGAAAGACCTGGAACATACAACACATTATTGAACTTACCATGGTCAAGATCAATCCTTCCCTTCCCCAAACTATCAGTGAGAGATTCATCTCCAAAAAATATTGGTGGACCTTTTGACATGTCAAGAGAGGAGAATTCCTCTTTTGTCAAAACCATATGTCTAGAAGCTCCAGATTCTATGATGAATCTAGGTGAGCTTGATGTGCCAGCAACTAAGGCATGTACTCTCTCTCTGTCCTCTGAATTTGATCCTCCTTCCCTCTTCTTTGAACAATCAGGAAGGGAGATATTATTCTTCTCCAGGAGTTGGGTCAACATGTCAATTTTATTCTTCATACAAGAGCGCTCAGGATGATAGCCCTTCTTGCAGTATGCGCACTTGCTCATTTCTCCTTTGTTCTTCTTCTTCTGGGAGTTCTTCTTGCAACCTTGGGGCTCCTCTTGAGACTTAGACTTGTCTCTCTTTTGCTCAGGTGTATTTTTAGATTTTTTCTTGCTTTTTGAATCCACCCTTAAATCTCTAGCAACCAAAGCTTGGTCTTTGGAAGGTTTGATGGTTCCCATCATCACCAACTTATCTTGTTCTTGTGTGAGGGATTCGATGAACTCTGCAAGCTTAGGCATTTTCCAGGATCAAGATTTCAACTTGGTGGCATGGAAGGTAAAAAAAAACACTAAATAGTCAGGACCAAGCTTAGAGAGTATGGCCAAAACTAGTTTCTCTTCCTTCTTTTCTATCCCACACTATTTCAACTGCAAAACAAGGACCTTAAACTTGGAAAAGTAGAGTTGCAATGATATGAAGCTACTGGGACTCAAGGATATCAGCTCATTCTCAATTTGATGTCCTCTCATCTCATATATCTTTCCAAAAATCTCTACAAGATTCTCCCACACTTCATTATGTGATGTCAATCCATCAATATGGAAGAGGAGGTCTCTTGAAATGCTCAGACACAAAAGACCATAGGCCTCATCCCTCTTGTTGTGCCATTTGATTTTCTCGGCAGCTGCATTGGGATCTGCATCAGTTTCCATAGTAACCTTGTAGAGAACTTTCACTCTCAAAAATATCTCCATCTCAGCTTTCCACTCAAAGAAATTGAATGGAGTCAAGATGATCTTCTGAGATTGGTCCATAGCTCAAAAATTGTGCCCTTGAGTCAGCAGTATATGCTCCCAGCCAAGATGTAGAACCTGGAATAGCAATGTGAAAGGAGATAAATTGATCTACAAATGCTTTGATACCATGTGGAAATTGAACCCAAGAGATATAACAATTACACTCACAAAATTGCTAATCAAACATGCAAAATTAACACCAAAGGAGACTAAAATTGGAGCATAACACTGATCTTTATTGAGTAAGTGTACAATACCAAAAATTATGAAGTAATAGGCTGTTGTAATATATAATTACATGATATATTAGAATGCATAAATATGCCATTCGAAATAGTCAAAAAGCAGGCTTACCAAAACTAGTCAAATCTCCAATAGGTGCATAAAGGAGTTTCCAAATCTAGGTAGATGCTCACGAATTGGCTAAGTCAAGTGGGAAAGATAAAAAGGGATGAAAATATAACTCATACATTCTTTTATTTGGATAAAATTAGGGAGGATTATGTGGGTAAAAAACAAGGCAGTTACAACTAGTCTAGCTTTTCCTTTGCCTTAAATTAGAAATAAAACAAGGCATCTTTACAGAAAAAGCAGATATGCACTTTGGAGAATCTAGAATAAAGTAGAAATGCAAAAATAGATTTCCAAGATGTTTCCCAAGTTCTCCATGACTCATTTTTAGCATGTATTTACTTCTAGGACATGTAGAAGGAAACTAGCATAGAGTGGATTCTAGGAAACTAGGTAATAAGACAAAAATTATTAAAGTAATGTCTAAGGTAGGTAACTATGGGTTGATTATTCTAACATATATATATATATATATATATATATATAAGTTTCTATAAAACCATTCCCGATAGCTTCCACAATAAATCAAAATACCATCGTTCAACCATAAGGGAATAAGACCCGTTAAGGGCACCCAAATCCTGTCAGCGTATAAACTAAACTTTACATTATAGTTCCATGCTAATGGGTAAATATCTGGCACTAAAACCAAGTAGGTTTTTATAGAATAATTTATGATTTCAAAAGCCAAACACTTATCTTTGAATTCGAAGTGGCTACTAGTTGGAGCCCTCATGACCTCTGCCCAACATGACCTGCAACCATGACAGGGTTGGGTCCGTATGGATCCAAATATTTAAAGAAAGTAAATAAAATAAATATGAGTAGTATACTTACATGGGAGTTTGTAAATGCTGGCCTAGGAGGAGGTGACCCTGTCACCTCCCTCTCCAGTGCTGGAATTTGCAAATTATCCATTACAGTCAGACAAACATCACCATATAATTTTAAATATAAATTAAAAAAATGAATTGAATAAATTTTTAAGAAATCCCTACATTGGCATATTGCAACGAGGTCTAGGGGTCAACTTTATTAAATTGACTACATAGATCTATGGATCAACACACAACTCATAAAGTAGATCACACAATTTTACTCATGAATTAATGAATGGAACAATGCAATTTGCACTTGTGAATGCTTTCATTAATCAAAAGTAATTAGATAATAATTACAATGTAATACACTGGTATTAATAAAAAGTAAATTTGAATGCATGAGAGAGGAATTCGAATTGATTGACTCTACCTAATTGCATGGCTAGCTGTTCACTTTTCTAAATCTTTATTGGAGTCCAATAGATCAACTCTCATATGTCCAACAACTCAATCAATCAGTAATAGCTAGTTAACTCAGTGCAACTAAGTGTGGTAGGTGGGAAAAGGTGCCTACTCCACATGCAACCATGCATTAGCCATGCATAACTAGTGCTAGCTAACTTATTGTGAACTAATTTAAAGTAACTAGGGGCTAACTAAGACTTACTAGTACTAACTCCAACTAACTGAAGTAGGTTGGTTTTGGGACTCCCAGCGGATCCCAAAATGTAGGGACTGGTCTAGGAGGCACCTAAACTAATGCATACACATGAATTAAGTGGCATTTAACTTCTAGTCATGTTCCCCACACTCCAGTGACTAGTACATGTGTCCCCATTAGTCCAAGTGTACCCAATAGTACTAGTGGACCCAATTAATGAATAAATTTACACTAGGTGATTGACCAAATTGGACAAGGGAGGATTATAATCCTAGCACCCCCCCTGAATCATAACTTGGAAAATTTGGGCTATGATAACTAAGACCAAAGTTCACCCATTACAACTAAAATGCAAAAAAGTAACTTCTCAATATAACCAAGGAAATGGGGAAAAACCTCATGGGAAAAATACCCACCCCCAAACTAAGTAGGTAAAATCATGATCAATTTGTTCTTTTTTGCATAGGTATCCTAGGACCTGGCATGTGAAATTATCCATACAAACCAAATTATTATTTCTAGATGAATCTTCCTCTTTGGAAGAAGAATAATGTGCTCAACCGAATTAGGAACATAGACAGTTGCTGGATGAAAACTAGATGCATGTAGAGAAACTGAAATCAATTGATAAGAGAGAAAAATTTCTTGAGGATTAGAACCATGTGAGGAAAACTCAAGAAGTTTATATGTTTCAGCCTTGAAAATCAAACCATGAGTGGTAAAATCAGCCCAAAGTGTTAGGATCAAGTGTCTAGGCGGATGCAAAATGTCTTCCTCTTTACTAGTTCTGTGGGGAGATGAGTATGTGACCAATGGTAGAGAAGCCCTGGGAATATGGAGAGAGTGTGTTTGAGATCCATAATCTGATATATCTTTAGAAATAACTAATGATTCACAAAATAAGATATCAAAAACCTCAAAAGAGGAAACTAACACCAAATCCCTAGCAGTAAATTTGAAGAAGACTTGCGTTACTTGATTTTTCACACCGAAATTGGTGATAGAAGCTACAAGCATGAATGAAAGCTCTTGGAATCTAAAATTTGGACCAATTAATATCAGATCAGATCCAGACAAGATAATAACATATCCAAATAATTTCATATCAAATCCAAAAGTGTGGAATGAAATCAAATCCATAGCAACAATTTTGAAGGAGACTTGCGGTACTTGTTTCTTCACACCAAAATTGATGAGAACAGCTACAAGCAATAATGAGAGCTTATGAACCTAAAATATTGAACCAAATAATATCATATCAGATCCAAATAACATCAAATAATATCCAAATAAGTTCATATCATATCCAAAAGTATGGTCCACCGAGACGGTAGATGCATAGTTTTCTCTTTCTTCAAAATTTTGAATATTGGTGAATGCAATCCTGTAGGATTTTATTGGAAGATCTAGATCAAGGAGATCAAATGGATCACTATTAAAATATGATATTTTTTCCAAAATATCCAGGGTATTACTTATCTACACCAGCAACAATATTAGAGGGAGAGAAATCAAATTCCTCTTCACTTTCAGAAGCAATTACTGGCAAATTTTGCACAGAATTTAAAGGAGAATCACTGGAGAATGTTTGCATAGAAGTACAACAATGTTTTTCTTCAATATTAGAGATTCAAATGTATTATTATGTATCATCCATATTATAATATGAGATATCAGAGATCTCATAAAATTTTGGAGCATCAGGAGAAGGAGTCACTTCAAGGAGACTTTATTCAATTCGAATTGACTCTGTAGAAGATTCTGCTTCTTCTTCATCTTGAACAACTTCATCAGAGAGAGTAGAGGCCAAGATTTTTGGATCAAGAACTCTTGTGGTTTTTGGTGTTCTCTCCAAAGTGCTACTATGATCCTCACTATGCTTGCCAAAGGTTCTGTAATTTTGTCCAAAGATCCTTTCGGTATTCAATATATTTAGTGAGGTAGTGCAAGCTAGGAGAAAGAGCCAGACCTATTGCTCCAAAAGATGCATCATCGTCATTTAGCCAGTCATTCTCATTCTCATAAGACTCTTTAACAAGTCCAATAGACCTCACAGAGATCTTGTCTCTATAGATATGCAATCATCTTCAACTTCCATTCTGAATAACTTGTGAAAGGGGTGAGAAGAGGAAATGATGAATCCATTCAAAGTTGTACCTACAGAAACAAAAAAATGGGCACCGTAAGGTTGCATAGCCTGCACTTTTCAATTTTTCATCAAACCCAACCTACTTAATCAAGTAAGCTTGATCAACAATTCCTTTGCTTAGTATTTTTGTGGTAAACTTGTCGCTTCTGGTACAGTGCTGGAAGGAGCAATTTTGCTCAATTTTTTTTTTAATCCAGGCATGAATCGATATACGGAGAAGTGTCTTGTCCTTCCAAGGCTCTGATACCATATTAAATTGATCACATATGTCTATGTATCAACACACAACTCACAAACTAGATCACACAATTTTACTCATGAATTGAAGAATGAAACAGTGCAATTTGAACCTATCAATGCTTTCATTAATAAAAAGTAAATGGATAATAATTACAATGTAATACATTGGTAAGTTTGAATGCATGAGAGAGGAATGAGAATTTATTGACTCTACATAATTGCATGGCTAACTGAACTTGTCTAAATCACTATCGGATTGCAACATATCAACTTCTAGATGTCCAACAACTCAATCAAACAGTGATAGCTAGTTAACTTAGTGCAACTGAGTGTGGTAGGTGGGGAAAGGTGTCTACTCCACATGCAACCATGCATAACTAGCACTAGCTAACTGATTGTGAACTAGCTGAAAGTAACTAGGGGCTAACTAACACTAACTAGTACTAACTCCAACTAAATGAAGTAGGTTGGTGTCGAGACTGCCAGTGGCTCCTAAAATGTAGGGATTGGTCTAGGAGGCACCCAAACTAATGCATCAACATGTAGTAAGTGCGAGTTAACTTCTAGCAATGTTCCCCACACTCCAGTAAATTATACATGTGGTCCTATTAGGCCAACTGGACCTAATAGTACTAGTGGACACAATTAATGACTAAATTGACTCTAGGTGACTGACCAAATTGGACAAGGGAGGATTATAATCTAAACAAGCTCCTCTAGAGTACCCTTATCACTCTACAACCTGCATTCATAGAAAAACATATTAGGAAAATAAAATGGAACTATCCACTACAAACCAAGTAAAGTGCAAAGTGAAAGTATCAAGTCGATGCTCACCTTGTTGGAGAAAACTATTTGCATGATGGAAGTATTTCCGGGCTTATTGGAGCTCTAGTATGGATGGCAGACACTGAGGAAGAATAGGGAATTGTTGAAGCCTTAGTTGTGAATGTGACTGAAAAGGGTGTATAAGGCTTACAACACACAAAGAAGACCCAACCAAAGGCTTCAAGAAATCCCACGCAAGTATTGCTTTATCCTCGAGCTATTTAAGGTACTGATCTCCCACGGATATTTCAATAGCCTCCATTGGATTTTGAGAATTTGATCCACAGAGGATCTGTTTCCCAGGTTGGAAAACAAGGTGGGTTATGTGAGAAATTGGAAACTCATATCTAACTAGTAAAAGAAAACATGACCTAAACTTCACCTATTTAAAAAGTAAGTTGAATTGATTTGCAGGTGAGCCAGAGGTGAAAAACAGACAAGTAACTTCACCCAATCAACAAAAATGTAAATTAGATTAAGAACTTACCATTTAACTTATGACCAATTAATAAAATCAATTGACATCAACCTAATATTATATCATTTAAGAGTCAACCTACATATCACATGTCAGTTGAAAAACAAACATTTCTTGTTTTAAATTTTTCACTATTCAATCACTCGCAGAAATAGATAAAGACAATTAAAGAATAAATTCCTTAAATCTTTTCCAATGCATTAATCAATAATGAAGAGAAATCTAGGTTATGAGTGAACACATTTATCAATTGCAAGTAAACCATAGCATCATCTGGCCATTCGAAACAGGAAAAATTGAGATCTGTCAAAGAAATTCAATTAGATCATAGACAAGAGATTTGAATTAACATTACTGTATTTATTCAAAGTTTTGCAATAAATTACATAAACCTCAAGAAAAAGAGAGGTTTTTTTTAGTCTCATGTACCAATCCTTCCTTCTCCAAAATTCCTCCGGCAGCAGCATATCCTATTCTCCAAAAGATTTGTAACAATGGTTTGATACATCAATGTCTACGCTTCTTTTCAGCTTCAGTAAAAATACAGAGCTTTTCTGATTGCACATAATTACAGTTTAAGAATTGCATATAAAGAGAAATAAAAATCATTTCCTCGATATGGAGATGACCCCCCCCTCTCTTAGACATTTTGGTCAATTTTATAGAAGAGACAAGCAATGGAAGGATAAGATCCAGCCACCGAAACTCTTGTTTGTTTAGCTCCCATCCAAACTGGCTACAACCTGTTATAGCTGATTTTACCACTCCAAGTGAATCACACTTTGTATGGCCTTCCCCTGTCCCTCTGCAGACTCCTTAGACCCCATGGACAATTTTTTGTCCTTTGATGTTTCCTTGATCATCCCTAAAAACATGTGAAAAATGATACATGCAACTTTTAAACCTATAATCGTGTATATACACGGGTTGGACCCCTAAAACTGCGTACATCAGGATGTGTACAAAATCCAAATCTTTTTGGAGTTTTCCTTGACACGGATCCAACTCACTTGACTCCTGGCATTCCCTATGCCTTGAGATCGCTCAGATTCGACCTTTCATTACCCCTTTAAAAAGCTATATAAGGAACTCTATGGTACATTGAAGGCATATGAGAGAATTGAGAGCAAAGAAACTATAGTCCATTGTTGCCGAAATTTATGCTTGAGTCTGGATCCCTTTGTCCCTTGGAGCACTTTTGTGTTCTTCCCAAGTTTTCCTTTTGCTTGTGAGCTTGTTATCGAGAGATGGAGGATTGATGTGGTGGAGGCCCAAGTGGGGGATTTAGTTTCTTCGGTTCGCAGACGTGCCGTCATAGGTTGTATCTATTGTAATCTATGATTTATATTAATAGAAATATCTTTTCCTGTCCAATAATATGTGTTTGAATGAATATTTTATCCATGGGATGTTTTCAAATGCTTATACATTGTTGATTATATATGCTAGAATAGATCTATCACCATGATATATAATATGCTTGTATTGTTTACTTGTTGTTGAGGAAGTAGTTTATCAATTCAAGCTGAAGTTGGAAAGCTCAACGGGGATCTACTTCAACCATTTGGAATAAGGTACGGGGTCTAATCCTCTAGTGTTAGACATTTACTTTCTATTGCATATTGGAAGAGGTTGATTTCTAGAGTCAATCTGTCTGTTGTGGTACCCCAATCCATAGGATTTTCTCTCCGTAATAGAATTGGCAACTTTGCTGGGGATGTTCCTTGTTTTTATTTGGGGATTTCCGAGCACAATGGGCTTGATATTCTTGACTTGCTCTTTGTTTTTCCTTATTTCTTTGTTGCATTTTATAGTATGTTCATCCATTGACACTCCCCTTTATTGGTTTGACCCTTGGCCTGTTTTTTACCACTGCCCTCTCTATATACGTAGGTTTTTGCCCAAAAGTCGTGTATACAAGCAGGTTTTTGGCCAAAAGTCGCGTATACACACAAGTGTTCTTTAAACAGTCATGTACATCCTCCTTTTTGGTGAGTTTGATGTTGTGGAAAGTTGTTGGGTGGGTTGTGAGTGTGGTTGGGTGTTCCTTGGGTTTGATGTTATCTGTTGGATGCTTCTTTTGTGACCAGAGATCGCTTTTTCATTGATTTTTCTTTGAAAGTAGTTTTATTCATTTATCCTTTTTGTTTTTCCATTAGTACATTACTCTTTTTTGTCTCGGTGTCTTGTTGGGCTTGTCTTTTATAATTTCTGTAGAGACTGAGAGTTTTAGATGACTTTTATTACATTTTTCATTCTTTTATATTGAAAAATACAAAGTAGTTGCACTCTTAGTTGCATCTTAGATATGGATTTGAGGAGAATCTTGCATTGGATTGCTTTGATGAGAGTTGTATTTAGGCTTTCATATAGGAAGGATTGCATTAACATTCGGAAATGAATATATATTTATGCATCTCATGTAGTGGCATACCGTATTTTTCATTTGACAAAGATTGCACTTAGCATTGTTTGTTATGGTGTGCATATTTATTTCACTGCTGAGTCATAATTTCATTAGTTGCACAGCCATATCCCTTTGAGTAATTACAACCAATTAAAATCAACACATAATAAAATGAATTACACTATTTTATTTTATAGGGTGCACCAACAAGATTAGGTTTTAGGGTCTCGGAATAGTTCATTGTGAGTAAATTCTCCAAGACCACTAAACAACAACATATATATGTCTGTCCAGGTGAGTGTGTGAAATCCTTGGTATAACTGGTGTTTCTCAGGATCCTCCTCTCAAAAGGGAGTTAAGCACGAGGCAGTGTGAGCGGTTATTGATGGGGATGACTCCTAGTCATAACTGAGTAGCATCGAAGATATTTATAGGATTGTATTCGTATCTAGGGGCTCTTTCGAGAGTTTTGGGTTTGCTACCTTGCCCATAGGGTCAATCCCGCCTACGACTGTCCACCTAATAATTGATTATATTGAGGTGACCTTATTTGCTTTACCTAGGTTATCGAGGGGGTACTTGCAGAGGTTATTCTGTGAGTGTCCTGGCTAGGTAGAGGTCGGACAGCATAGTCGCTTTATGCGTTGAAGCTGAGGGCCACTATAATTGGTTACGTACCTTTGCTTGTAGTGTATGGGAGTTTTGAGCCTCTCTTAGGCGGGACATACCTACTGCATTCGGGAGCTCACATATCCTCCCCTTGGTTCGCTTGTATTTTGGCTGTAGATTTTCTTAGGAGTGTGCTCTTTGTGTGCTAGTTGGCCTTTGGGATCGTGGTTACTTGAGTATATTTATGCTTTCTTGAGTTTGGGTCCTTTTATCTTCGGCATGCTTGGTATCCTGTCACCCGTCCTTGGTCCTACTATAGACCCTGGGGTCAGACTTGGGGGCATCACAGCCCCTTACCATGCTTGTAGATTTGGGAATGGTCATATTCCATCTTGTACTCCATTTGTGGAGGATTTTTTTTCCCTTCGCTCGGTCTTTACACCAGTAGTCACCCTCATGGGGGTGGTGGTGGATGCGTGAATGTTGGGTCTACACTTTACATCCCTTTTTATGGCCCATTGTCCACTGCATTGTTTCCTTTGGGTGATATTGTCATGATCATTCCTCCCTATATCCTATAGTTTGGATTCTTTATTGACTATTTTGGGTTATGTTGAACTAATATGGTTGTCACGTAGGGTCTAGTTGTTGTACACTCTCTATGAGGTTTCGACCCATTCGTTCCTATCATAGGTATTATGTCTAAGCTAGAATATAGGTTAGGATTTAACATCCGCTTGCACTTATGCATTTCCTTATGACCTTTGCATCTTAACCTTAGGTACGAACCCATTCCATGGTATCACGGAACCTTGATGTTGCTATTAAAAGTGGCACTATGTGAATCGTAGATCTTTCCAATACATGGGTGCCCTAGTTATCTCCCTTTTGGATTTGGTACCCAAGTTGTGAGTCTTATCTTAGGTCTAGGAGTCCCTTTTAGTCTCTCCATGTCCTTGAGCAAGAGCTTCATACTCCTCTAGAACTTTATGCTGGCCATTTTCCCAGGACTCCCTTGTATATGCCAAGTTGTAACTGCATTATCATGAGCTTTTCCTACCTCAGTGAGCCTTACGCCAGCTTCACTGACATTGATTTTCAGCCATATAGCCCGAGCTTGTCTCCTCTCTAGCCATGCAGAGCCATTTTATATATCCTTTGCAGCTTGATTCCCTTTTTACCGGGAGGGGATTTTCCCTTGAGTGTCGATATCCTACACATGTATCCTTGCATTGAGCATAGGTATGTTCCACTGCTTGGAACTGGTTTTTTTTCCCTTATGACACTCATCTCATCCTAGTCTGTAACTATAAAGCAATTTTATTCTTTTTCAAGCTTTTTAAATATTTGAAAAAATCCAAAAAAATCCAAAAACCAAAAATCTGGACAAGGAAAGATGTTATCTTTGGCAGTTGTCGAGTCGTGCCGCCTTCGAACAGAGCACTGTATATCACATCCATTGGTTGGTTTTATAATTTGACTTTAGGAGTTGTACTCATTTATCTGAGTTTATCTCCACTGACTGGTTAAGCTTCCAGTCCCCATGGAGCCTTTGTCAATGCCTCTTGTGTCACAGAGATGTCCCAGTTTCTATATCAAGTCTATGTTGCCTTTATTTAGTCACCATACGCCATTATGCTCTTGTTCAAAGGAATTTGAAGCCTGAGTCAACCATTCCTCAGTTATCTTGACTTTGCATGTTAGCCATTCCCGGTACAGTTACTGGTTCGTGCACCTTATGATTGAGTCCTTCCACATTATATAGCTTTACTGATTACCTCGTGTTGGATGATGGGGGATGCCTTAATTCCCTCCTTCTAGCGGATTTTATCCCATCGACTTCAGATCATCTATTCTAGGATTGGAATCTAGAGTCATTTTGAGTGCCTTGAGACTTGCAGTCATCAGTGGCACGTTCTCTCACCATCAACAGTCTTTGGGAATACATCAATGTCCCCTGATCGATGGATCCTCTCAAGTGTTTGACCTCAACACATTTATTTACACTTGTTAGTTTGCACTCTAGTACCTTGATTCCCATTTTCATTATTCGTGGGTGATCTCACGTCTGTTAACAGTATACATCAATGACCGGTAATCAGAGGATGGACTACTATGTTCGACCTCGACACCTATATTCACATAGTAGGACATGTACTCGCAGCGGTTTGTTGAGAAGTCTTTCTAGATTGGTGTCATCTCTTATATGCTACCTCCTTGATCGTGCCGGTGTTCATGAGATTTCAGCTCTCGTGACTTGATTCCAGTATATGTCAGACATTTCCAGCCACTATGGAGATGTTGATCTATTATATATCTTCAGCCATTATGGAGATCATGGTCCTTTGTATATCTTCATCATGGAGATTCTGATCTATGTATATTGTATGTGGCGATGACCACTTATGTGATATCTTGTATCATGCTTATTCATGGCCATTGTACTCTTATGTATTCGGGACTGATATTATGTGCAGAGTTGTATCATGGTACTATGCTGATTGGATGGCTAGTCTTCCATTTGGGATCCTTCATCACTCCACTTCTGCGATGGACTTATAATGTATTTTGGCCATCATATGACCCCTCTGGCCTCACACATTAGGGGGCATCTATTATAGCTGATTTTACCACTCCATGTGAATCACACATTGTATGGCCTTCCCCTGTCCCTCTGCAGACTCTTTAGACCCTGTGGACCATTTTTTGTCCTTTGATGTTTCTTTGATCATCCCTAAACGCATGTGAAAAATGATACACGCGACTTTTAAACCTATAATTGCGTATATATGTGGGTTCGACCTTTCATTACCCCTTTGAAAAGCTATATAAGGAACTCTATGGTACATTGAAGGCATATGAGAGAATTGAGAGCAAAAAAGCTATAGTCCATTGTTGCCGAAACTTATGCTTGAGTTTGCATCTCTTTGTCCCTTAAAGGACTTTTGTGTTCTCCCTAAGCTTGCCTTTTGCTTGTGAGCTTGCTATCGAGAGATGGAGGATTGAGGTGGTGGAGGCCGAAGTGGGGGATTCAGTTTCTTCGGTTCGTGGATGTGCCGTCAGACGTTGTATCTATTGTAATCTCTGATTTATATTAATACAAATATCTTTTCATGTCCAATAATGTGTGTTTGAATGAATATTTTATCCATGGGGTGTTTTAAAATGCTTATACATTATTGATTATATATGCTAGAATAGATCTGACACCATGATATATAGTATGCTTGTATTGTTTACTTGTTGTTGAGGAAGTAGTTTATCAATTCAAAATGAAGTTGGAAAGCTCAATAAAAATATAGAGCTTTTCTGATTGCATAGAATTACTGTTTAAGAATTGTATAGAAAGAGAAAGAAAAATCATTTCCTCAATCTGGAGACGGACCCCCCCCCCCTCTCTCAGACATTTCAGTCAATTTTATAGAAGAGACGAGCAATGGAAGGATAAGATCCAACCACTAGAACTCTTGTTCATTCAGCTCTCATCCAAACTGGCTGCAACCAACTGTGCACTATCCAGGTTTTGTTATTCTCTTAACAGTTCTGTAGTTTCCCACAGGTTTTGTTTGATGATGTGGCTTGGATCTTCTAGAAGAAATTCTATTCCCTTTGATCTTGTTTTTCAAATCTCGTATTCATTTCTATCCCTTTAACTTGTATCCCTGCACTTCAAAGAATGTAATTCATATAAATTAACATAAAAAAGCGCTTATCATGAATTGAAAAAAAATAGTAAAACTAATTAAAAGGGTAAAAATGTTTTCATTTGAACTCCGTGAAAGCCTAATAAATTTCATGTGATTCATGGCATGATCCTCCAATAATTTTAATATTGCATCATGCAATCCTTTATTGATTTCTTGAAAATGTTTAATGATATATTTGTTTTTGTTTTTTTTCATGATCTTAACAAATTAAATCTATTATCAATGTTGATTATTTTCCAAACAAACTAAATCGAACGAAAATCCAAAATCTATTTCCCCAAAATATCGGAAATGAAATGTCGGGAAATAAATTTTGAATTCGAAAAAACATTAAACCAAATAGAAACCCTAAGTAGAAACTCAAAATACCAAAATTTAATTGTATCTATACTCTATTGACTTCATGGATTTATGATTGTTTGTTAGTTTGCATACTGTAAAGGAAACTACATGCTATCCATATATTGTAAACGGAATCTACATATTCTTCTAGTTAAATGGGTCATGTTTGAGTTATCCATACTTAACTACATGTTCTTTTTGTTATCCATTTATCAACTATTGTTTATTTTTTATATTATTTTTCTTTTTATCTCACATTATTCTAGATATCTTCCATAAAATGTTGGTTACACATTCATCATCTATGAGTTATCTATGCATGGCTTAGAGTTATTTGTATATTCTTTTTTTTTAATTGTTTATTTCGAATTTTGAACTATTTACATAGAATCAATAACCATAGTACACTTGTCTCATCATGGAATCATGGTCAATAATGGTCAATAGATGAAAAACTATAGGCCTTACTCTACTCCAAATCTCGAATAAAAAAGCCTATCCAAGTTAAAAATAAATTTAAATAAATTGAAGTTGTTAAAATTCCTTTAACGTTCTCAATCAAAATTTGTACAGTCCAGAAGAAGAAAAATTATTGTTGGAAAATACATTAACATATTGGAATATGTTGAAGGAGCTCGCTTCCATTGCCTTGAGATCTTGAAAGAAGTATTTCATGCCTTGGTTGTCCTATGACCTTGAGATGCATCGAAATATCCAGATCTACGAACTGCGATACGACAAACCCATACAGCGTCCATGCCACGGGACATGCCCAGTAATACCATCTCCACCATATGGGAATGGGCTGCCACACCAACAAACATTAAAACATACTCATATTTTACCAATTTAACATATTCCATAACTATTTTTCTATTCCATTCGAAGTAAATGTTCTACTAGAAGGAAATAGATTGTTACCAGCCGTGGAATCAAGAAGCCGGAAAAGAGGTTCCATATCAAATAGAAAGTCGACGAAACAATAGCAGAGATGTTGTGGTTGGGCGTAAACTACATGTTCATCATTCCGTAATACCTGAAATATAAGAAGGTGAAGAACCAGAAGAAGGGATACCAAAAGAATTTGCTCATAGTCCATAATGGAATACATCATACCGCTGTAAATGATAAATTGGACGAAAACGTAGGGAATCTCTATGGTATCCTGCATTTTCAATTATTAAAACTGGTATTAATTTAATAAATTAATTTATTTGTTTCAAAATTTAAATAGATGAGAAATATATCATCACTTCAAAGGAACAGTGTGTTCACGGACAGATTTTTAAATCAACTACCATGAATGTATATTGCGAAATGCAACTTTCAAAATATCATCGAAAACAAAACCAAAAAAATCCAGGCTCCTCTTCTTATTGAAAAAAAAAAATCCGACATTAATCGAAAAAATGAGTTACAACGCTCACCTGTGAAAAGGATTAAGGTAAAGCAGAATACATTCTAGCAGCCTCTTTAAAAAATAGTTCTTTCAATTTCGACCAGAGGTTGCACTAACCATTAATTGTTTAATCCTATGAACAACACTTCCACGTACATTGAACCCATTATGCTGAATATATCAGCTTGGTGAGTCTTGTTCCAATGGATTGTAACCACACCACGTGGCACTTCAAATCAAATATGTTTCCATGGATGTAACCTTTTTTTTTTAGCCATGTTAGGATTGTGAATGGCTCCAATGTTCTTTAATAGCATTATTATAAACTAAATTAATATGGAAATGAAGAGAATAGGGTTATATCTAAAGGATCATTGTATGAACATTGATTGATATTATCTGCATAAAATAGTTTTTTCAAGATAAATTATTATATTTAAAGGATCATTGTATGAACATAGATTGATATTAATGCTTGTAACTCTTGAAAGAGTGAAAATAAATAGTTTATTTGACTTTGGGTTGACTCCTAAAAGATTGTAGATCTTAAGTCATCCAAGTAGTAATTTCCTTGTTGCAATGATCCTATATTTATAGAACTCTCAAATTTAAATGAGTTGGATGTAAAATGGTCCTTGTGAATAAGTGTTTTATCTTTATAAGTAGTCGTAAGTAAGTTATGTTTTTATGTTGGATGTCCTATTTTAAAAAGTGAAAATGAACATATGATGACATTACATATATGTTTCATATGTCCATCTTTAAATAACCTTAAGGAAGATAAA
Organism: Pseudotsuga menziesii; assembly: GCA_001517045.1. NCBI lineage: Eukaryota > Viridiplantae > Streptophyta > Pinopsida > Pinales > Pinaceae > Pseudotsuga > Pseudotsuga menziesii. The sequence goes on from LPNX011212595.1 coordinate 93,876, forward strand.
CCACACTCTTAATAATTATTGGTTCACGAGCTCAAGTAGATATAAAATAATATGTGTGTGGAATATAATAATAAAGTAATTGGTCGCGATAGATAGGAATAGAATTGATTTATTATTTCACTTATATGAAGTATTGTTTAGCATAACCAAATCTTAGAGAATAACTCACCATTATTTTTCCTACTACTTTAGTTAGATTTTGGGTTGCTTTTATGAATTAAGTTACTTTTATCGTAAAAGATACCACGGAATTAGAACAAAAAGGGTGTAATTGGTAAATTAAGATTTCATGATCTAAACCTAATGCATGAGGATAAAACTATGAAGACTACATAATAGTATATGATTGTATTTCTTTTATATATTTAAGAATGGGTTATGTGTTAAATATTTTATTGAATGAATTGATTAAAGAAAGCCAGCCTTTAATTAGAGGAAATTATATTCTACGATTATTTAAGCGTGTTTCATAATGCAATATAAAGGAAGACAATCAATTGGGTTTTAAACCATTGCATAACATGCATTCCACATTATACAACCTACATTCCACATTATACATCGTTAAAACTATAATTTCTAACCGGTAACAAATATTTTTGCATAAGGATGACAAAGTAAAACCCTTAGGTGACCAAACAATACATGGGCATTAAGCTTAAAGCTAGAATTCATTTAAAAGCTTCTATTTCCACAAAAACTCCACTTGCATGTTAAAAGAAGAAGTTAGTGTTCCCTTAGAGTTTGAACTGAACAAGAAATGGAACTTTCATTTGGAACTTACCCTAAACAATCATACAGAGGGCGAGCGTGTGGATCCTCCTATTTTCCTCTTATCTCTCCTCTTCCTACACAATAACATACTACTTTGAGTTAGATGGAAATTGTTTTCATATCTTTAAACTTGTAACAAAAAAAACAGAACAAGAACTTGCAGATGGACCTTAAATCTCTTACCTAGAAAAGGAATGGTAGGTTGTAAGCTTTCCCGAAACCTTGAAGAACGAAATTCTCCTTTCCTCTATGCGGAAAAATAGACAGGTCAAGGCCATAATGGAGGCCATTTCACCAATAAACATGTTCAAGTAAACCTCAGAAACAAGTAAAAAAATTCTCACTAATTGACTATGCAAGGAATGAAAGAAAGGCGGTGTAAGCAACCACAAATGGTGAAGTTCTCTCCCACACAACCATTACAGACTAAAAAAGTGCAGAATTAAAACCCAGAGATAGAATAAAAATGCGTTTAGACCATTGGAAAAAACCTTGCAGAAGATCACTCCAAGTGGAGGGATGAGATCCCTCTCAAACCACATTTGCATTCTTTTAAAACTTTCCATCGCGGCCATGGAAGATTTATTTTCCATAGTACAAAAATAAAATATTGTGTTGGAAAACACATGTATCTCCCTTCCAAAGTTTTATTACATGACATCTTATAACATATCAACCACAATGTGTATGTTTAGGCTAGGGTCATTTCTATGGTGTTTGTCACCTTAGTCCAAACAGTTTAATCAAACCTTTAACCAAACTATGTATTAGGTCTTCCATGCATATAATCCTTTATTACAAATTTTAATTACCACTTTTCAACTTATAGTAAGAGCATGGATGGTAAGCTAGGAATAAGCCATAGCTTTTTAGGATTAGGTCCCTAGTAACCCAAAATTAAAATAATTAAAAAAGCATTGGAAAACTTTACCTTATTGAGTTTCTATAGGGTTTTTAGTCACACGAATACAATTCCACAAGTGGCATAACATGTTGATCAAACATAGAACTGAGACAACTTAAGTTACACGCATTTTTACTGTGATGACAACTAATTTACATTGCGATAAAATTTTATAAGTTATGACAACATAAACGAAATAATAGAGTAAAGGATATTTTATGGATTTTATAGGTGTGTGAGAGTAGGAGATTGAGGTAAAGCAAAAAATGTAACCTCGGTGGGAATTTTGTAATATTATTTTGATTGGGATTTGGGTGGTTTTATTATGGTAGAATCCATACTTTTTCGAATTTAATCCTTTTAAAATTAAAGGGGGAATTTCAATGGATGGAAATTTTAATAATTTTTATCACACTTTTTCAACCTTGAACCATTATGGGACCTATAAAGACAACATGTAACAAACCCAATAACCTGCTAAAATGCATATATATATATATATATATATAGATATAGATATAGATATAGATATGTTTGTGCCAGAAATTTTTTTTTGACTACCAGAAGAACAAGCCAACACAATCTCAAAAGTAAAATTAATTAAAATAGGTTTTAGGGTTTTAAAAACTTCATCAGTAAGGAGAAAATAAACATCCACAAGCTAATACAAAATCGAATCATGCAAATTGGATAAACTGGGGATCAAACACATCCCAATAAGCCATAAACATTACACATGAAATACTAATTCCACCCACACGCTACAAGCATTTAAAATCATGCAAATTGGATAATTGGGGATCAAACAAATCCCAATAAGCCATAAACATTAGACATGAAATACTAATTCCACCCACAGGCTACAAGCATTTAAATGAATAAAACATTAAACAAGAAATGAAATTGTAGACTAAGCAATCAAACAGATCAGAAATGAAAAAGCATGACAGGTAAAAGGGCTTATCAGTTTATATATAATCAATAACATTAATCCACTTACATAAGAGTTATAAGTGTTAGCTTGAGAAATCAAAGCTCCAAAAGCCTCTCCTTGAGTGAAAAATCCCTTTCCCAAAACTGTATGTTTGTCTTCCTTTTATCATTACAAAAGTAAAGTAGTTTTATAACTACCTTCTGGGTCGAAATTTGAAATAGTTACATTAATTATTTACATGATAACTCAAAATCTTTAAAGATAATTAACCTAAAAATAGCAAATCGGATTTGGGGAAATTTGGCGAATTTCTGGAAATTTGGGTCTCAAAGACGCCTTCATATCTCTCGATTCGGAACACCTGTGTAAAAACTGAGAGAGATTTTTTAAATGAGTATGTTATGAACAAAAACCTCTCTTGGTTTTTCAAAATTCCTCTTCAATTGATCAGAATATGTTCTACAAATGTGTGACTAAAACAGGAAATTATTAAATAATTCAAACCCTGAAAATAGGCCACAAAGATGAATTCGAATCTCTCAAACGATAACAGATGTTGCAAAACTGAGAGGAGTTTTTGTGAATGAGTCTGTTGTGGACAAAAACCTCTTTTGGATTTCCTGAATTCATTTCCATCTCCTCATAATCTGCTCCCAGTGACAATGACAAAAACAGGAAAAACAGAGCTGCTACAGGAATCTCCTCATGAAAATATTTGACAAAAGACTCAAAAATTAGAGTTAGATTATAAATCAAAACTTGGAATGAACTTTTATTATAATTTTTTGAAAGCTTAAAGATGTACATATTAACTAATAATCCCAAAAGACAAACCTTAAAACTAAAATAATGAAATGATTCAACCATTAAAAGCATTAAATCCAACCAAAATTATTGATTGTCAAAAATTCTTAAAATCAACATGAAATATAAAATCATTTTAAACCAATGGTTGAAAATTAGGACAAAAAAAACAGATAAACTAAGAACAAGATCTAGTTATAATAATATATATATATATATATATATATATATATATATATATATATAAATTCAAGTATAATTTCTTTCACAAGAAATTAGGTTATAACATTTTATAACAATTCACCGTTAAGCTTAAAAAAATACACAACATTAATTTTTGCAAGTAAATCTACTTCTACAACTAGAAAGGTTGTTTCCGCACTGAAACTGACTTTCCAACTTTAGTGTTCCACATTCTACCTTTCTTCCTTCTAATGTGGACTTCATGAATCAGAAACCTAACATACGACGAAATCATCTCGCCACATTTCTGCCTTTCATTTTCTACCTTTTAACCTTTCACTGTGGACTTCGAGAATCGAAAACCTATCATACGACAGGATCATCTCACCACATTCCTCCTTTTGTCCTTCTGCTGGTGACTGCAAGAATCATAATCTTATCAAACAACGAAAAAATTTACCCACATTTTTGCCTTCCGCATTCTTCCTTTCCTCCTTCCGCTCTGGACTGTGGGAATCGAAAACTTAACAAATGATGGAGTCATTTATCCACATTTCTTCCTTCTGCATTCTTCCTTTTCGCCTTCCACCCCATACTGCGGGAATTAGAAACTTAACAAATGATGGAGTCATTTATCCACATTTTCACCTTTCGCATTTTGCCTTTCCTCCTTCCATTGAAGACTGTAGGAATCCAAAACTTAATAAAGGACATGGTCATTTACCCACATTTTTTCCTTCCACATTCTGCCCTTCCACCTTTCACTGCAGACTACAGGAATCATACACTTAACAAATGACAGAGTCATTTATCCACATTCTTTCCTTCTACATTATGCCTTTCTGTCTTTCATTATGGACTGCAAGAATCGATAACTTAACAAACAACACCTTCATTTGTTCACCTTCCTCTTTCTCCTTTCCTCCTTCTGGAGACATACTCTGAATCATGGAAACCAATGCTTGCCCTCGTTTCCCTTTCTGATTTCTGCCTCCCGCCTTCTACCTTCCGCTGCGAACTCTAGGGTGTGGAAACATACACCTTACCTTAGAATTTTTGGCACTTTTTTCCTCCTCTATTCATATTCACTTCTTCCACGCTCTTGATACTTGCGAGGTCAACCCCGCCATTGATATTGTGGCTTTGATCTCCATCGCTCACCCTTATTGGGCCCACTGTATTTCACAGATCTGGAAGGTTCATTTATCTGTGCTTGTTGACATTACGAAATGAACCTCATTTTAGATCTAAATCCTCATTTGATCCTCATCGCTCCTCTTAATCAGGCCTACCGTATTTCGCACAGATGGAAGTTTCATTTGTCCATGCAAGTTGAAGTTGTGAAATCAACTCCCATCGTTGATTTCCAACATCGTTATATCTCAGTCGTCGAATCATGTGGAGCGTACCCAATTTTTCAAATCTAGAAACTTAATTAATTCCTGCATGTTTTCTCAGCGAAATATCTATCCACCATTGATCTGATTCCCTCAATCCATCTGATGGCAAAATCTTCCCGCAAGTTAAGCATTCCACCATTACCAAAAACTATTAATTTTGAGCAACTTTCTTAGTGAAGTCGTCTACACCCATTGACCTTCTCGTTGTCCATCTGGACCCTCCTTTCCTTTATTCCTTCAATGGTCTGATATTTTTCAGGGAAAAAGTGTAGATGCAATTGTAACTTAATCTCATTCCAAAACTACAATTATTATCCATGAACTTCATTAAGCCTGGGAGGGTTCAACCCAAGACAAAGATCAACTTCCTATAGGGAAAAAATATCCTAGGTTTTTAAATCAGGGGAAACATACACTATGCAAGTAACTCTTTACAGAAAGTTATGACACCATTAGGAAACCCAAAATCATGAACTACAAGTCATAGTCAATCACACAGAGCAAGAATTATCCTTTTCTAAGAGCTAAGTCAACCTATAATTTTCAGTGGATTGAAAAACTGAGTAGGTACATTCTGGATACCATTAATGATCTATGTAACCAATGCAATCTTAGCCATAGGGGAACACACCCATTTATCAACAATACTTTCAACAACAAACATAAGGGAATTCTCCTATCATTACAACAACATTGAAACATACATTCATACATCTATAGACATGCCCTAAGCTCGTCAATCAAAGGAAAATCATGCAGTATGGTGGTGGCTCTTTTACATAAACTATTACACCATTTGAGTTTCCATTTTCCTCAATACAATGCACAATCCTAAAAACAGAGTGTGAGAATAATATTTCATGAGCATTATTTCCTTCAGTGAAACTGAAACTACCAATTATCATTTCCATGGAATTGAAACACAATTATACATGAAAAGAACATACCCTGGATTCAATGGAATGGAAGTAACATAAATTTATTAAATAGACCTATTTGTGTAAACGAGTGTTAATGAAAGGGGAGTAACTATTTTCCACCCAACCATATATTAGGCATAGATCCCTCTATCCTCAATCACCCTCGAGATAAACTACGCATGCCAAGAGCGGTGGTAGTCAAACTCAATTTGAGTTCTCCATTGAGAAAATCACTTGCCTAACACAAAGTGCTCACACAAGAAGTATTCATTTTTGTTTTCCTAACACAGAGTGCTCACACAACAAGTGTTTCCTTCTTCCAACATACTTAAAGGCATCCTACCTCTTAGCATATGCTTCTTTATTTATAGTTTTTGTTTTTCCTAGGTCTTTTTGCAGCTAATGACCAATTCCCCCAAGGAATTTATGCTCCACTACATATTTGATTCCCCAGGGTGGGTCTAGTGCCATACTGGCATTCCCATGGATTGTGTAAATTCCTTGAGAGTGACCCTTTACGTACCCCACTCTTGCTTGCATAGTTTCCTCATTCAACATGGTTGTCCCCATCATTCTTGATTTTTTTATTGAAGCATAAAGGTTGAGTTACATCTGTCATCGAAGGACTGATTGGTATATTCTAAGTCTACCAATCCCATTCAAAAAATAAAATAGTTTTTTTCAAAAATATTACAAATAAAGTTTATCACTTAGGGGATATTACATCCCTTCCCCATTATTGTTACACTATCCACAGAGTTCTCATTCGTTTTCCATACTTTCTGGAAACATACCTGGGTAGTTGTTTCGCAGGGCATCTTCTAATTCCCAAATCAGCTCCTCCGAGCTAAAATGATGCAATTTCACCTTACCCCAAGAGATGATTCAATTCCGAAGCACAACTTATTTCCTGTCTAGAATGTGCACAGGTTCCACCTGGAATTCTCCCTCTTGTTCCACCTATACCACATTCCAATCAATGATGTGAGTGGAATCATATACATATTTCTTCAGTAATGAAATATGGAAAACATTATGTATTTTTAAGTGTGTTAGAAGAGCAGGCTTGTATGCCACGAGTCTAATCCTTTCCAAGACTTGAAAGGGTACATAGAACCATGGCGCTAATTTGGTACAACTTCCTAGTTTTAGGGAGATATTTTTTGGCTTGACTCGGAGGTAAACATGATCCCCAACCGAGATCTATTTATGTCGTCTTTTCATGTCAGTATAACTCTTTTGGCGATCCTGCACCACCTTCAAATTCTTTTGTACTTCCCAAGCAGTTTGTTTCATGTCTTGCAACATTTTAGGTCCTACCATCAGAGGATCCATAGGGCTATCCCAACTAACATGGGTAGTACACTTCCTTCCATACAGGATTTCAAATGGGCTCATCTTGGTATAAGCTTGGTAACCATTATTGTCTGCAAACTGTGCCAGATGCAGATAGTCTTCCCACTTAGTGGTTCTTTCCATGACATACATCTTCAACATGTCCTCGATGACTTGGTTTGTTCATTCTATTTGTCCATTTGTTTCAGGGTGGTAGCTAGTACTGGAGTTTATCTTGGTTTCCAACCCTGGAAACAATAATTACCAAACTTTTGATGTAAATTTGACATCCCGGTCATAAATTACAATTTTTGGCACTCCATGAAGTCGGCATATTTCATTCAGGAATATTTTGGCAACATTGACAGCCTTATAAGTCGATTTCATTGGCATAAAATGAGCAGAATTTCTTAATTTATCAGCTACAACCATAATTGAATCATGTTTTTTTGAGTTAATGGAAAACCTGTGATAAAATTGAGAGATATTATGTCTCATTTCCATTCAGAAATTGGTAAGGGTTGTAACAAATATGTTGGATGTTGATGCTCAGCCTTCACCTATTGACATTCCAAACATTTAGACAGGTACTCAACTAGACCTTCCTTCAATTTAGGCCGAAAGAATTACTTTCTGAGGGTTCAATATCATCTTTTGGTAACCAGGGTACCTTGCATAAGGAGGTCTGTGCAATTCATTTAGAACAAACAATTTCAAATCTACAATGTTATGTATGTATATTCTTCTTTTAAACCAAATTAATCCTTTCAAGTATAGTTTCAATTCTGTCCCATTCAATTTTACCTCGTATTTCAGTAATTTATTCAATATATTTCCATATTCCACATCATGGATGCTAGCTATTTTTATTCTGCTCAACATATCACCTTTTGGTTGAATCATGGTGATTTCATACACTTCATGAGTTCTTCGGCTGAGTGCATTATCCGCTTTATTTTCCTTACCTTTGATATGCTTCACTTCAAATCCAATTTCGCTTTAAAAGGCCATCCATCATGTTTTTCTGGCATTGAGCCTAGGTTGAGTAAACAGATTCTTTACGCATGTGTTATCTGTCAATAAAAGGAAACTTTTCCCTAACAGGTAGTGAGACCACATATTTAATCCATGCACTACTGTTGGAAATTCTAGTTCATGCACTATATAATTTCATTCATGACCATTCAACTTACGATATTCGTAACATACCACATGCCCTTCTTGAGATAGTGTTACCCCCAATCCCACCTTGCTAGCATCAGTACATATTGTGTAGTCTTTTTCGGGGTCAACCATCTTCAGGATTGGGTCCATGGGTAACAGTCATTTTATATTTTCAAAGCTCTCATGACACTTCATAGAACATACAAATTTTACTCCCTTCCTTTGTAAGGAATTAATAGGATAGGCTATCTTTGAGAGCCCTTGGATGAACCTTCAGTAGTACCCGGTGACTCCCATGAAAGATCGAATGTCTATGACATCCTTAGGAACAGGCCATTCAAAAATTTCCTTTATCTTTTGTGAATCTACCGTAATTTATTTTTCATAGATGACATGTCCTAATTACTGAATTTATTTCTTGAATAATTCCCACTTCTCGAACTTAGCATACAGCTAGTGGTCTCTCATGGTCTGTAGTACGATTCTCAAGTATTGTTGATGTTGTTCATTTGTCCTTGATTAGATCAGGATATCGTTAATGAAAATTAACACGAACTGATCCAAATACTTGTTAAAGATGATATTCATCGGACACATAAATGTGGCAGGGGTATTGGTCAAGGTGAAAGGAATTACTAGGACCTGGTATCAACATTATTTCATAAAACATTTGGTTAAATTTCTTGTAAAGTTTTGTGACCAAGTTGGTCAAGGATGACTGTAATTGAAGAATTTTTTATTTTAATAATTAAATAGAAGAGACACCTATCCAAGGGGTGCCGTTATATGATTTTTCACTAACACATTAGGAGGAATGAACAATTGTAGAAGGCTGGTTGACAAGTTGTAGCATTAGCATTTCACTTACTAGCTGTTGCATGAAGCATAATCCCTAAAAATGTGGTCATGTTCCGTGAGAGGAGGGAACTGAGCTAATGGCTCATTTAATTATAAAATTGACCCAAAGACCTAGGAAATCTTATATATACCATCAAATTGAGCAAGAGGCTCACTACTCATTCTGATTTCTAATGGAATGAACCTTGTGACTGCTGCAAACTAAAAAGTTAGGAACACAAGGAATTTGATGAGGGGGTAGCTAAAGTGGAAATGTTGATCCAAATCTACTACTAAGTGATAAGTTGTAACAATTTTGTTGTGTGAGAAATATTCATAGATATTCGTCCTAGTGGTTAAGTGAACAGGCTTGGGGGTTCTATAATTTGGCTGCTTTATGAAATGGTTGAGTGGAACAGTCTCCCTTGGGTGTTTGTCTAGTTCTGCACATTATTCAGGTTCTAATTGTTGTTATTTAATGATGATTTAATTCTATGTATGTACTTTGGAAGTATGTTCAATATCTGCAACTCTTATATGGGTATTTTATTGTTTTATCTATACTTCCAATCTGAAAAATTGTTATCAGCTACACAGCTTTTGGATTTTAGTCTTTACTCCTTCTAAAGAGAATAAATTTGAAATTAGTATAAGATATTCAGTTAAGTTTAGAACGATATTATTCTTGTTCTTGGCATTTTTTTTATAAGTACTTTTATCTCAGTTTCTCCTAAATCTATTATGGTAATCCTCTATTTAGTCTAAGATCTAAATAATTAACAGTTAATTTCTTAGGGAAGACTTTTGAAAATACCTTATAATATCTATTACAGAAGTTAATATAATATTCATAATAGATACAGAGACTAACACAATATATGTATTTAAATGTAAGGATCTATATATATAATTATACACTAGACTAATAGATCATATTAAGAACAAAACTCTTCACTAGCTCTATAAACTAATTAGGGTTTGAAAAAGTAATAGAAAAGAAGTTTATAACATAATAAATTTAAAACTTGAACTAAATAATAATCGATCTATGTTCCACGAAGATTTTTTCGTTTAAAGACAATGCAACCAGTCTCATGAAAAACTATTTATGTTAGAAACATGAAATCGATATTATCAATAGGTTGTAGCACTAGTTACAAGCTATAGGCCGAATTGGCATTGTTATCTACAACAAATTTTGCTCGTATAAGAATTTTATAACAACCTTAGGGCCTAAATTATTTTGCTACAAATTCAGAACTGTAATCCTACAATCAGTGGCCTCACGTCTATCTCTAAAAACTGATATGCCAGAGTAACAACCTCACGGCTATTTCATTTTTACATATCTCTTATATCATGGTGATAGAGTAACAAACTTACAACTACTTTGTTTTCTATAAAAACCTCACAACTACTTTGTTTTCTTTAAAAATCAACAACAAGAATTGTAAAGATGAGACCAAACTCGAGATTGAAACCCTCACGGGTCTTTAACAAGTTATAAAAACCTTGTCTAGGAATAATTATCAAATTTTATCTGTGACAATGGCCTCACAACCCCTTTTGTTTTATAAACTGGAATAAGCATCAAAGGAGGTCTCAAGATCTAAAAATCGTTAATCTATCATGTATAATATTCTCCAAATCTGATAATTATTAATATAAGTATAACAACTATGTAACAAAATTATCACTTTTGGTGGCCTTATGACCCTTTATAAAAATAAGCATGACACTATAAAGGCCGTCATTATAAACCTATACAAACTGTAACAAATTCCAATAGAGAAGAAAATCGAAATAGAGATTATCCATTGTGGCAAGGATATAATAAAATAGGTATTTCATAGCGTTATTTAATCCCTCACAATATCTCACAAAAGCTTTACAAGAGGTATTTTAAACAATAGTTATCTTTAACAGAGGCATTACGACCCTATCCTCAAATGCACACATTACAAGGTAAAGGCTTCAAAACTGAAATCTCTTATATATATAGGGTATCTGCTACTGTAAAACAAAGCTTTGAAAATCAACACAACACTATAGTGCTAAATACAAAATCAGGTTTAATATCGCCAAAAACCTCTGCTTATTTTATCATGGTTGTAACATCCCTAAACTAGCCGACAGTTTAAATGCCTCACAGTTAAATAGTTTTTAATATCTCTACAAACTATAAACAAAAATAGAGGATCTGATAAACAAAAAGAATGCATCATGTATAACTAAACGAAGCCTACAACTTTGTTAAAAGTAAAAACATGGCTTTATACAAGCCCTTATGGGTCCTTCATATTAATGAAAATTTTACAGAGACTGTCATAGACTGTATTTCCAAAAAGAAACAAAACCCTGCCATAATTTTCAAACAAACTTAACACATTCAATCGACTTCATGGTTGAATTTTGTTCCATTTCATTACATTTCTTCCATGAGTAAAATCAAGCCTTCATGGCATTACCAAACGATTATTATCACACTCTTTTAGATGATCTATCACAGAAACGAAACCCCAACACTGTCTAAAAATGCATAACAAGCCTAAGAGTTTCAACTAGAGATCCACGAATGGGAGATAGGTCAAGTCTTAGCCGATTGAGAGGCCTTTTGACGAAGCATCCAACTAATAACCTATAGCTGATGAGCGTGACACTACAACCCTCTTGCACATTACGATTTCAGAGGTCAAACATTTCAGCATATAAAGAAACGATTTATGTTTTAAGAATTTTGTTCATCCCAAGATTTAGGAGACGGTTTTTACCTGGTGTTGTGAGTTCCTCTTCCCACGGCGAAACCAATACCACCATTGAAGTTTTGTGATTGTACATACAAAGAGCCCTCAAGAGAAACAAGTATTTAGCAACACGACTCGTCTAGTTAATACCTTCAAAACTATCATGCAGAGAAAACCAAGAAACCTACATAGCTCCACAGAGAAAAACACAACAGAACGAGGCTTCATGGACAAGCCCATAGTTTTCGATCAAACGTTAAACCCTTAGGGTTTTGTTTAAGACTTTTGACCACCAGCTAGAGGAATAAAAGCACCCACATGGCTATGCAGGGGAGCATTAAATATCAACCTTGTACCCTTTACAACTGTCGCCTCATCAACAACGAGTTAGACTACATTACAAATTCGAGAGCCTCATACACGGTTATATAGTGCAGTGTAATATTAACTCGATTTTGATCCTTATCATAGTATATAGTATGGTGGATAACTTAGTTTAGACATTTTCTTAGGTCCCCCCAAACCTTGGTGTTCTACCTTACTTGCATAGGATTTTAATGCTTTTGGGTTTAAGAACTTGTTTCTTTAGATGTAAACTCTTTCATATGTAGAAAATGAAACAAGATTTCATGCATTAACCTTAAAGGCTAACAAAGACATTGACCTTTCCCTGTAGTAGCTCATACATAGGAGAATATAAATTGAAAAAATAGAGAACAGTTTTACGACTTTGCAACCAACAAAGTTTTTAAAGGAATTTATTATCCCAAAATAGTATCAACCAGAGTGTTTGACGTAATATCGACAAAAAGTCGCAAACCAAAGAATGCTAATGATAAACACTACCATAGGCACATAAATCTAATAGAAGAATTATAAAGTATAACATCTCTCGGAATTTTATCTCCTAGCAATTTTAGAGTTACAGATGGTAAATAATTTATTTATTTATTTTGAATTTTAGGGATGTTACAATTAAACTGCATATAGATATGAGTATAAGAAGGAAACCAAAAATTCTTTTGAATTTCTCTATAATTCTCATTTTAGGGGATTCCAATAAATTTACTTATAGTCGAGCCTATCCTACTTCCCAATCTAATGTTACCCAATAATATACATCCACCTGCAATGACAAAATATTACATTTCAAGGAAAAAAAGAGTAAGATCCAAAGGTACTACAACCACTATCCAACCACAATTTAAAATAATGTTTCTTCTTGATTTTTATAAACATTCCAACCCCACATTGTTTGTCTTGTGCCACTCCATAAAAAAAAACTACATGATGTCCAACTCGAAATGTGGGAAATTTTAAGGGACGAGCATAATCCTCATGATAGTTACTCTTAAACTTATTACATTCTCTAACAATTTTATCCAAGATGTCATATACATTCCAGGGTGCTTCCTCAAAGAGCATTGATTCCATTAGCACCAAAGTCCTCAAATGATAAATAAAGGAAGATTAGAGTTATTACCAACTGATGATACCCACCCCTTGAAGTTAACTTCAAGGGGATTCAAACCCCAACAAACCAAAATATTAAGTAAGAATCGGATTCCCTTCTGAACATCTTGAGAGATAACACAATTTACAAGAAAATATTTCTTCATCAACATGACAAAATTGGCAGATAAAAGGACCGTCGAAACCTCATTTCATAAGATTATGACCAATAATTATTATGTTCTCAAAGACCATCGAACAAAATAAAATGTCTTTCAACAACACCTTCTATTTGCAAATAGAGTTATACCACCATTATCCAACATGTAGATCAATATATAAAGAGATAGCCACAATCTATAAATATGTAACTTTATATATATTGAAAATAATTTTTTTTATGTTATTATTTTGAATATAGTATAACAATTGCTAACCAAGATTTTTATTTTACAAACTTTTATAATGTTTAAATTGACCCTTTGTAAATTTATATAATCATAAAATTAAGACACTATTAATTTCTATAAACTTAAAATGAAATGAAAAGAATTCAAAATTTACGATGTTTATCTTATACTTTATACACTATCCATCCATTCCACCAATATGATTATTATTATGTTCTCTTACATTTGAGTCTATTATAACAACTTTTAATGAAATTAAGTTTGCTTAACCTTTCATTCTATGTGTGTTCACTATGGATATAGCTTTGACATAATCAAATACATAATTAATGTATTTCTATATTCATTTAATTAATTCAATTTTTATTCCAAAGAGAGTAGCTAGTTGCTCTTTCAATTTTTTTTAAGTAGATTAGCTAGAGTTTGTTAGGTAAGTTTCAACTTAGTTGTAACATACAATTTAGTTTATTATTTTTATGTTTACTCATGGTGTAAAGTGGACCCATGATGAAATCCATAAGAAAGTCCTTCCACAAAAGAAAAAATAATTATTTTGTTATATATGAGATCAAATAAATAAAAAATAAAAAATATTTATGACTTTTTCTATTTAGCTTTGGTTAAATAATTTTTAGGACCAAAGTAAGTAGCTTTCATCCCATGGTTTTAGATCCATAGATATACCTAAGTAGTTTTTAGCACACGGTTTAAGTCCATTGTATTTGTCTCATAAAAGAATATAAATATGTCTTCTTAGTTTTACATTTGTGTCTCACGGGTTAGGTTTTACATGAAATATTTGGGCGAACGTCTTCCACAACCCTTAGACTCCGTAATGAAGAGACGAGGTCTTTGAACTCTGTGTAGGATTTGTGACACTCGAAGCGTTTGATCGGGATCGCATTGGATGGCTAGCGCACTTAGGAACTGACAGGTATTTAACTTGTTTTTTTTTTGTTGCAGATGTTTCTTCGTATATCTTGAAACTTATCTGGTTGTTCCTGTCGATCTTCTCCACGAAGCAGCCGGCTCTCCGTTTACTACTCCGGGTGAACAGAACGATCTCGAACCACAGGGCCATGTATTTTAAGAATGACTTAATCCAAGCATTCTGGTAAACATACATATCCTCCCAAACGACCTCTAGTAAACATACAGATCCTTCATCTTGTGGTAGCATTTCCCTCCTCACACTGAAAAGGGTATTTTCCATTTCGAGCACGAGCGTGTGGCAGCGCAGCGGTTGTGGCGGCAGCAATGACACCACGAAAGGGCTCCTGGGAAATCTCTCTCTCTTTCTCTTGAACACTCGCAATATCTCTCTCTTTCTCTTTAACACCCGGCTTCAGTTAGGGACATTGCACTTCCACTTCCAGTTGTCACCACCACTGCGTTCTCTTTTGACGTTGCAGTTTCAGTTGCCACTACCTCTGCAACATTCTTAATATTTAGGTTCTCAGTTTATTGAGGTGATTGTCTGTGTCGACTATTGTCCCTGTCGACAAGGACAAAGACATCGGTAAAATGAGAACCAGAATGTTAAGAATTTTGCAGTGGTATTGGCAACTGAAACCGCGGCGTCAAAATAAAAACCCAATGGTGGTGGTAAGTGGAACTGGAAGTGCAACGTTTTCTGACGGAAGCCGGGTATTAAAGAGAAAGAGAGAGATTGCCCAGGGGCCAGGATCCCTTCCGTGGTAAATTTAACCATGGTGTTGTTGCTTCCACCACAACCACGATGCTGCCGTACGCTCGTGGTTTTGTTGCTTCCACCACAACCGCGGCGCTGCCACACGCTCGAGCTGGGAATGTAGAATACCCTTTTGGGTGTGAGAAGGAAAATGCTACCGCAAGATTAAGGATCCGTATGTTTTCCATAGGTCGATGGGGAGGATATGTCTGCTTACCAGATTCCCTGTATTAAGTCATTCTTAAACTAGATGGCCCTTTGGTTCGAGATGATCGTTATGTTCGCCCGAAGCAGTAAACTGAGATCCAACTGCTTTGTGGAGAAGATCGACATGGACAATCAGGTCAATTTCAATATATACATAGAAACATATGGGATCAAAATCAAGCACGTTAAAGCATCTTTGACAACGACCTAGTTTCCTAAGCGCGTTTGCCGTCCAATGCAATCCCCATTAAAGCATTCAAGGGTCACAAATTCTACACAGAAGTCAAAGAACTCGTCCCCTTGTTACGGAGCCTAAGGGGTGTGTAAGACGTTCATTAAATAATTTCATCTAAATACGCTCAAATAATTCGCTCTATGAAGACGGACAATGAAATCTTTTAAAATTTAATGTTGTAGAAATCATTTCTACATTCTATTTTTAATGAAATTTTTTTGTCTCCTTTATTAACTGATAAAAAAACATGGTATTGATTTGCTATTTCTGATAGTCATATTGTTTCTTCCTGCATTCATATGCTGACCAAACTCTACCACCGACATTTGCAGGACTTCTACCTCTTCCTCCTCTTGAAGAACTTCTTCCTCTGCCTTTGAAGTTGTTTCTCCCACTGCCTCTACCACGGCTTGTGGATGATTGTGCTGTGAATGCACCTTTCAATGATGTCTGTGTTCTGTTGAGTCTGTGTTCATGATGATGAGTGAAGCTTGCAGCTCATCAATGGTAAATGTCAACATGTCTGTGTGTTCTTCTAAGGTCACAACCAAGTTTTCAAATCTTGGGGGAAGACTTCTGAGAATTTTTTTTAACAACCCTTCGGTCTTCTATGGCTTCTCCATGAGATTTCAGTTGGTTTATCAAACCAACAACTCTGGTGTAGAATGTGTCTACATTCTCTGAATCTTTCATGAACAGAGATTCAAAATCTCTTCTTAGAATCTGTAGCTTGGATGTCCTTACCTTATCCAAACCTTCATAGGCAGACTCCAATGTATGTTATGCTTGCTTAGCATTAGTTTTTGTTGCTAGTCTTGGGAGTATGCTTTCATGCATAGCTTGATGTATGTAGAATAGAGCCTTTCCTTTTTTTTTCCTGTGTTCCCTCAAGACATCTTTCTAGGCCTGTTTGATATTGTTATATGCTCTCATGTCTACCGGTTCTGCATAACCATGTTGGACTATCTCCCAGACATCTTGATCTATGAATAAAGCCTTCATAGTTAAAGACTAATATTCATAATTCTTTCCTATAAAAAATTTAGTTTGCAATGAACCAGAAGTGGAAGCCATTTTTAATTTTTAATTAACTTTCCTTAGAAAATTAATTTTCCATCTTTTAAGACAAGATTTCTTTCCTAAACCTTGCTCTGATACCAGTTAGCCAAAACCAAGCCCACTAAAGTTGAGTTTACCGCTAAGTTAATATTAAAAAATTAAATATTTTTACTTTGACCTTTTTTTTCTTTTTTTCACTTGTTTGGTGAAACTTGTCTATCTCCCCACTAGACAAGTCAAACAACTTTGGTCAAACTTTCAACTCGACTGATTTACTTCGACTTACTTGTCAGTTCTACAGACAGATTTTACCTCGACCACTTGTCACTTCGAAGTCGGCTGACTTCAACCTCTAAGTCGGCTCACCTCTTCGACCTGTCAAGTCCGCTGACCTCTTAGACCTCTCAAGTAGGCTGACCTCTTCCACCTCTCAAGTCGGCTCACTCAACCGACCATGTCAGTTCACTTTGGTCAAAATCTACAGAGTATTTTTCTTAGTCTAAGAGACTTAAGAAATTACAAATGCTTTTCACATGTGAGTAAGATGAAGTAAAATGGACACATTAACAAATTCAAATAACTTTTAAAAAACATATGCCCAAATATGTAGGAAGACTTGAGTCGACTAATTTATGGGTTCTTGATCTTTCACTTAATTGGTAAGTGTAAACAATATTTACACAAGTAAATCTAGAAATATTGTGCGGCCAAATAAACATGCATTCAACCATAAACTATTTCATATATATAACTTATGTGAAAATAACAAAGATATTACAAAGATATTAACAACTATTATATTAACCTCAACTCCAATAATGACTTTTACTTTAAGTACACTTACTATATATTAGTTTTTAATTTAATTATTAGACACAACTATTAGTTTTAGTTTTGGTTACTAAGGATTATGTCTTGGTTACTAAGGATTATGTTTTAGTTTTTAGCACACGGTTTAAGTCCATTGTATTTGTCTCATAAAAGAATATAAATATGTCTTCTTAGTTTTACATTTGTGTCTCACAGGTTAGGTTTTACATGAAATATTTGGGCGAACGTCTTCCACAACCATTAGACTCCATAATGAAGAGACGAGGTCTTTGAACTCTGTGTAGGATTTGTGACACTCGAAGCGTTTGATCGAGACTGCATTGGATGGCTAGCACACTTAGGAACTGATAGGTATTTAACTTGTTTGTTTTTTGTTGCAGATGTTTCTTCGTATATCTTGAAACTTATCTGGTTGTTCCTGTCGAGAAGCAGTCGACTCTCTATTTACTACTCCGGGTGAACAGAACGATCTCGAACCACATGGCCATGTATTTTAAGAATGACTTAATCCAGGCATTCTGGTAAACATACATATCCTCCCAAGCGACCTCTAGTAAACATACAGATCCTTCATCTTGTGGTAGCATTTCCCTCCACACACTAAAAAGGGTATTTTCCATTTCGAGCACGAGCGTGTGGCAGCGTCGCGGTTGTGGCGGCAGCAATGACACCACGAAAGGGCTCCTCAGAAATATCTCTCTTTCTCTTGAACACTCGCAATATCTCTCTCTTTCTCTTTAACACCCGGCTTCAGTCAGGGACACTGCACTTCCACTTCCAGTTGCCACCACCACTGCGTTCTCTTTTGACGTTGCATTTTCAGTTGCCACTACCTCTGCAACATTCTTAATATTTAGGTTCTCAGTTTATTGAGGTGATTGTCTGTGTCGACTATTGTCCCTGTAGACAAGGACAATGACATCAGTAAAATGAGAACCAGAATGTTAAGAATTTTGCAGTGGTAGTGGCAACTGAAACCGTAGCGTCAAAATAAAACCCAATGGTGGTGGTAAGTGGAACTGGAAGTGCAACGTCCTCTGAGGGAAGTCGGGTGTTAAAGAGAAAGAGAGAGATTGCCCAGGGGCCAGGATCCCTTCCATGGTAAATTTAACCATGGTGTTGTTGCTTCCACCACAACCATGATGCTGCCATACGCTCGTGGTTTTGTTGCTTCCACCACAACCAAGGCACTGCCACATGCTCGAGCTGGGAATGTAAAATACCCTTTTGGGTGTGAGAAGGAAAATGCTACCGCAAGATTAAGGATCTGTATTTTTTCCATAGGTCGATGGGGAGGATATGTTTGTTTACCAGATTCCCTGTATTAAGTCATTCTTAAACTAGATGGCCCTTTGGTTCGAGATGATCATTATGTTCGCCCGAAGCAGTAAACTGAGATCCAACTGCTTTGTGGAGAAGATCGACATGGACAATCAGATCAATTTCAATATATACATAGAAACATATGGGATCAAAATCAAGCATGTTAAAGCATCTTTGACGACCTAGTTTCCTAAGCACGTTTGCCGTCCAATGCAATCCACATTAAAGCATTCAAGGGTCACAAATTCTACACAGAGCTCAAAGAACTCGTCCCCTCTTTACGGAGCCTAAGGGGTGTGGAAGACGTTCATTAAATAATTTCATCTAAATACGCTCAAATAATTCGCTCTCTGAAGACGGACAATGAAATCTTTTAAAATTTAATGTTGAAAAACGATGTGTGTAGAAATCATTTCTGCATTCTATTTTTAATGAAAATTTTTTTGTCTCCTTTTTTCACTAATAAAAAAAACATGGTATTGATTTGCTATTTCTGAGAGTCATATTGTTTCTTCCTGCATTCATATGCATAATGACCAAACTTCTTATAGTAATGACATTGGATTTTTTATTTATCAAACCTATGGCCACTTGGATGACTTGGGTTCTGATTATCTCCTCTACCATCGACATTTGCAGGACTTCTACCTCGTCCTCCTCTTGAAGAACTTCTTCCTCTGCCTTTGAAGTTGTTTCTCCCCCTGCCTCTACCACAGCTTATGGATGATCATGCTGTGAATGCACCTTCCAATGATGTCTATGTTCTGTTGAGTCTCTGTTCATGATAATGAGTGAAGCTTGCAGCTCATCAATGGTAAATGTCGACATGTTTTGTGTGTTCTTCTAAGTTCACAACCAAGTTTTTAAATCTTGGGGGAAGACTTTTGATAATTTTTTCAACAACCCTTCGGTCTTCTATGGCTTCTCCATGAGATTTCAGTTAACCAACAACTCTGGTGTAGAATGTGTCTACATTCCTTGAATATTTTATGAAAAGAGATTCAAAATCTCTTCTTAGAATCTGTGGCTTGGATGTCCTTACCTTATCCAAACCTTGATAAGCAGTCTCCAATGTATCCCATGCTTGCTTAGCATTAGTTTTTGCTGCTACTCTTAGGAGTATGCTTTCATGCATAGCTTGATGTATGTAGAATAGAGCCTTTTCATCTTTTTTCCTTTGTTCCCTCAAGGCATCTTTCTAGGCCTGTCTGAGATTGTTATATGTTGTCATGTCTGGTGGTTCTGCATAACCATGTTGGATTATCTCCCAGACATCTTGACCTATGAATAAAGCCTTCATAGTTAAAGACTAATATTTATAATTCTTTCCTGTAAAAATTGGAGTTTGCAATGAACCAGAAGTAGAAGCCATTTTTAATTTTTAATTAACTTTCCTTAGAAAATTAATTTTCCATCTTTTAAGACAAGATTTCTTTCCTAAACCTTGCTCTCATATAAACCTTGCTCTGATACCAGTTAACCAAAACCAAGCCGACTAAACTTGAGTTTACAGCTTAGTTAATATTAAAAATTAAATATTTTCACGTCGACCTTTTTTTCTTTTTTTCACTTGTCCGTGAAACTTGTCTATCTCCCAACTAGACAAGTCTAACAACTTTGGTCAAACTTTCAACTCGACTGATTTACTTCGCCCTACTTGTAGGCTCTACCGACTGATTTTACCTCGACCACTTGTCACTTCGAAGTCGGCTGACTTCAACCTCTAAGTAGCCTCACCTCTTAGACCTCTCAAGTCGACTGACCTCTTAGACCTCTCAAGTAGGCTGACCTCTTCCACCTCTCAAGTCGACTCACTCAACCGACCTTGTTGGTTCACTTTGGTCAAAATCTACAGAGTATTTTTCTTAGTCTAAGAGACTTAAGAAATTACAAATGCTTTTCACATGTGAGTAAGATGAAGTAACATGGACACATTAACAAATTCAAATAACTGATAAAAAACATATGCCGAAATATGTAGGAAGACTTGAGTCGACCAATGTGCCGTAAAACTTGGAACTTTCACGCAGTGAGAAATTTATGGGTTCTTGATCTTTCACTTAACTGGTAAATGTAAATAATATTTACACAAGTAAATCTAGAAATATTGTGCGGCCAAATAAACATGCATTCAACCATAAACTATTTCATATATATAACTTATTCGAAAATAACAAATATATTACAAACTTGTCTATCCAGACTTGTCGACTCACTCACTGATCCTTTTACAGAGCTTGGGCTCTTCGAGTGAATCACATACACAAAAATTTGAGCTTCAACTTCTCTTTTCTCACCCTTGTGTCTAATCTGATTTACAATTTTCTTCTTCTATTTATAGGCAACCTGAAAATTGCTTCTACATGAATAGTCTGACTCACCATTAAAGACTGTAATAACTATCTACATAACAACTTAACTTCAGAGATAAATTCGACTGGTTTACATTGCTGAATCATGGACTCTTCCCTCTTGTCAAATAGATCGACAAGATCCTGACTGATATAGACTCTGGCAGAGTCGGCTGAGAGTCGGGTACAGATCTACGAATGATTAATATTTCCAACAATTTCTACTATTAAACTTTGGCAAAATTTTGAATTTTATATCTATTTTTATGTAGCTCGCATTTGATTTTTATTTCTAAGTTTATAAATATATGAATAACTATGCACATAACCAACATAAGTGTGTCCGTTTAATGCACTTTCCCGTTTTACTCAATTTTTTGGCTCACTCGAGCTTTCCTTTAAAAAAAAAATGATCTTATCTTTTTCTTCTCAATGCTATTTTTACTTGTAATTGTTAATTGTTTTTATTTTAAATACAATAAATATTATCTATTTTAATATTATTTATTATTAATTAATATCATATTTTACATTTTTACTTGTAATTGTTAATTTTTTTTAAATATAATAAATATGTTTCGAATTGTACACATAATCAAGCTGATAGATTTGTATATTTCACAATTTTAAAGTGGACTATGGATAATCTATGTTTTTTTATGACTGGAAAAGAATGAGACAAGTATATTTTCCAGATTCATTTTATGGGAATCCTTCAAAATTCATAATTAACAATTTCAAAAATGAGCTTAAATTCCATTGATGATACAACTATTAGCTTAACCTCAACTCCAATAATGACTTTTACTTTAAGTAGACCTACTATATATTAGTTTTTAAATTAATTATTAGATACAACTATTAGTTTTAGTTTTGGTTACTAAGGATTATGTCTTCTGTGATGTCAAGACAATACTTTGTTTTCATAGGAAAGTTTTGCTAACAAACTTCCTCAAAGATTCTAGAGAAATTAGACAGGGATTCCCTTTTTCATCTCTTTTGTTTCTAATTTTTATTAAAGGTTTGAGCCACATGAGCTCAGAAGCAAAGGATGAACCTGGACTCTAGAGGAATTAGGCGGGAATTCCCTTTTTCATCTCTTTTATTTCTACTTTTTATTAAAGGTTTGAGCCACATGAGCTCAAAAGCAAAGGATGAACCTAAAATAAAATAGGTAAATATCTATGCATCTATTTTTACGCTGTAAGGCGTTTTCTCTCAGAAGTTGGTTTTTGGACCACTGTAGCTTTGTCGTCCCTCCCGCAAATTAAATTGTGCCACCCATTTTCCAATAAAAAACCACCACGTAGTAGGACAATCGGTCTGGAGTTCATTGCCTTTGGTTCAAGCAAGCAATTTACAAAAGAAGAGGAATGCAGAGGCGGTGGAGGATGTTTGCGAGCGATTCAATTCCCAATGAGGTCTGGACTGCGTGATAGGGAACCTAGTGGATACAAGTGATCGCAATGCCGTTTCCCTGGTTTGTAAGATGTGGTACTGCGTAGATGCTCTTAATTGCAAGCATGTTACCATTGCGTTCTATTACACCATAGCCCCTTTGTATCTCAGTGCTCGGTTCCCAGGGCTTGAGTCGTTGAAACTAAAGGGGAAGCCCAGGGATGCCATGTTTAATTTGATTTCACTAGACTAGGGCGGATATGTGGAGTCATGGATTAACTATATTTCCAAGACATTTCTATGCTTAAAGTCTCTTCATTTGCGCAGAATTATCATTACGAATGAAGGTCTCAGTCTTCTGGCTCGCAACCGCAAAAACATTCTTCAGGTACTTAAGCTGGAGAATTGCTCAGGATTTCGGGCTCCTCACAATCGCACGGTCCTGCAGGTAATTTTCACGATCTTTTCAATCTTTAGCAGACCGAAAAGAAATCGTAGTCTTTAATTGAAAGTCATATTTTGTGAACTATTCAACAAAAATCCAAAGCAGGTACTCTTTTGGCTCAAACTTTGGTGGCCATTTGATTTATAATAGGGTCATTAAAGAAAGTGTTGGAGAATTTGGAGGTTTGAGAGATAGATTCCAACTATAGAGGTTTCTTTTTAATCTATTTGTTGGTTGGAGTGGAGATAACGAAAAAACCTAACCTCAGATAAGGTGTTTCAAGTTCAACTCCTCTTCCAAGTCAAACGCAGAATGGCAGGGGGGGCGAAATTCTATCCAATTTGACAGCAAAGCCTTAAATGTTCAACATTCACAAAAAAAATGGAAGGTAACCTTGAATTGTAAACTGTAAATTTTTTTTATGAAGCGAGCAAGTCACATTTAAATAGAAGTTGAGAGTTTCAAGGTAAATTTGAAATTCATACTCTTATTTTATTCAGAGATCTTAGCTTTTCTACTCAAACTCTTGGATACGATTTGTTGTTGTTTTTTTTAATATAATTCCCTTGCAGTTTGCAATTTCTTATGAATTCATGAGCAATAATTACCTTGTCGACTTCTCTATGAAGCTCTTTACAAAAAATTAAGTGCTTCTTTCTCATTTTTAGTAGGACAAATCACAGCTTTCATGTAATTTCAAAGGCTAACATGGGTAAATTTTCTACCACCCACCTTGGCATTGAAAAGTATATAACTCAGAGAAATATTAGTTTTCGAACTACATATTCGTTTGACTTCGTGCAATGAATTTGGTGGGATATAGATGAGAAATGCATTGCAAATAGTACAACTCTTTTGATGAAACCCGAGGTTTGTAATCTCAGTATCCAATAGGTTTTCTTGGTTCTGAGGGTAAGAATTGGTTTTTGCCTGAGCAATTTTCATGTTTTGGCATAGAGGCCAGGCTATAAAAGTGGGATGCTACAAGTACAGGGTGATAATTTGGTAAACAGACTAGTTTCCGAAAGTGAAGGTTCCTAATATGGATATTGATATCAATCACAACCTTGAGATTTTGATGGAAGAGGATGAATAAAAAGACAGGAGGTATAGAATTGTTGCAGTGGCTATTGACAAGGGTAATAATAGTGAATATGTAGTTCGTTGGGCTCTCGATCACTTGGTTTCTCATGGAGAAAGTTTGGTTCTTATACATGTGCGACAACCAATTCTAACCATTCCAACTCCAAGTATGATATATTCTTCCTGCTTTAACATTATGTGTGGGGGATGGGGGGTTTCAAACATATGTCGTTGTGTAGGCAGGTTTTTTTTCACAGAATATTTGCATAGAGCCTTCGGATCTTGGTGTTTAAGAACTGTTTATACGATAGATATGGATATTCTGCAACATCTTGTTTTGATGGGTAGAATAACAAAATAGTATGTAAAGCCCTGTTTCAACTTGAAAATCTTGGCAATTTTTCAATTTGTGTGGTTAGCTTGGTTGTTGATTCTTGATTGTCATTTAATGAATATTCTTTTGTGAATTCCCATGGTTTTTTTCATTAGAAAGCTTTAAATTAAATTAAAAAAAAATAGAGTTGTATGTTAAATGATTATTCAGAAGAGACTTGCAAAACATCTATGACATGTTTGATCATCAAATCAGGCACTGAAAGTGTTGGCCAATCTTGAAATATGAATTTTAGATAAATAATCAAGCAATCTATCTAAAATGAAACATCAATCTCTACTTTTATATTGTGACATATTTCAAATCAATACATAACTGGAAGCTTATAGGTTTGCTTTGACAAATAAATACATGTTGACAATAGCATGCTTTGAGTCATTTTGACATTGCAACTTAATTGTGAGTGCAGAGCATAGTGCCATTGGGTCAATGCCTCATAGTTTTATTTGAATGCCTAGATATTATTTGCCGGACATGAAGTTGCTTGTACCCTGTTGTTGATCTATATGTTTAGTCAATACCTTTTTAGCTCTGGATGCACTCGAAGAGAGAGTTGGAAATCTTTGTAGATATTTTTGGTATAACAAGCTATAAATATGTAAGAGGAAATCATCTCTCTTGTATGATGTCACAGCTAAATTGTGCACATATACAAAGAGAAGATAGTTGTTTCATCTGGTAAAGGTACAAGAGTTTAGTTGTATGTTTCTTTCCTTTTAAATATTAGAGCCCTATACCACATTGTAAATTTCTATAGTGTTATGCAACAAATCAGGAGTTTCTTAGAAAATGATTTGGATGAGCACCACAATGCCAGCTATTGAAAACATGGAGTGTATTGTGATCCTTGCAGTACTCTCTGCATTCAATAGTACATTAATTAATTAATTAGTTGACTAGTTGAGTTAATCACATTAAGTAGATATAATGGTTCATAATATTTACACCGTAAGGCGTTTTCTCTCAGAAGTTGGTTTTTGGACCACTGTAGCAACGTTGTCCCTTTGCCCAACCAAATTTCGCCAAGTGCCTGGTGTGGTGTTCCAACCAACGTTTGCCACATGATTTCTATGTTATAATTTCTTCAAGTTGTTCAGGTCCCATCATATGGCTTGCGTACATGCACAACGTCACAATTTTGGATGTGACAGCATGACATAGGATGGTTTCTGGATAATCTCGGAGGTAGAAATATTTCCCAGAAAGAAATAGTTGTAGCGGATTTCAAAATTATTTGGGGAATAAACATTCAACCATGACTTCAAATTCCCTTCAGAGTGATGGGCTTACCTTGTCTTTAAATTCTCAAATTGAGAAGATGTACCTAGCAAATCAAGATAATGAATTCACAGGCCAACAAAAACATGAATCTGTTGGTGCAACCTCTGCTTGCCCCTGCAGTTCAAGCAACAGGCCATGCAACTGCAATCGTAAAGTTTGTTGAAGGGTAAATTTGGTATGAAGTTATGATGCAAACCTAAAGTAGTTATTGAAGATTGTTTTGGCATAGTTCACAGAGAAAATAACTTTTCTTATGCATGGAATCAAAAAATTATTCCCATGAAGCAATGAATATATGAAGACCTAAAATGTTTAAGTGTAAAAAGTTATCTTAATTAAAGGGCCATGTAAATACCTTGAAGTTTTTAAGCTTGGATGTGGGAGCAGTACTAATACTAGAGTAGAACTTTTAGCACTCCGGGCATCATTATGGGTTGCCTTACCTACATATCTTTGGTGACTCCTTGGTGATTATAAATTGGGAAAAGGGGAAATCCACCCTTGACATGGTGAACCTTGAGGCTTGGTGCTACAACACCATATTATTCATATCCTCATTCACCAAAGTGGATTTCACTCATGTCTATAGGGAACATAACAAAAGGGTAGACATCTTATCCATGGAGATTTTGTGTATGGCTCATGGTCATCTCTTACTTACTGAATCTTATGATGACGGGTTTATTGGGGAAGTCTCAATCCAACTTTTTTAGAATTTTCTCATTCTATTTCAGATATTTATCTCATGGATTTTTTGAGTTATTTATGGTTATGCCGAGCAGCAGTTACAGGAATTTTTAGAGTCACTTTCCTGCTTTGGATAAGGTGTCTGGGCTCTTATTATGTTCTTTATGGACATTTCTCTGACTGATGTATATACTGTTCACTTATGAGAGGACTTTTTCATGTATTGATACCCAGGTGCTGATATTATTTTTTCACATCTTGGGTATAGTTATATTTCTATTTTGAACTCCATTGTAATGTAATATTTATTGTTCTGTCTGACCCATTGGGGTATGGACAATTGTTTGATGATGTACAAGGTTACCTTTGATTCATTAGAATATCAAGGAACTGTTTTTTTCGACTGAAAAAAAGCTTGAAACCTCAAGTGAACTTAGGATCAAGAATATTAACTTCTGTTTTAGATACTCTAACATCAGGAAGACAATGTGATATTAACTTTTTCCTTTAACTTTTTCATTCACAATGTGATATTAACTTTTTTCTTCATTTTATATTAGTTTAGGGTTGGGAAGAGAGAAATATTTGTATCTTTACCGAATGTAATATTCTCATCATCCTACCGCAATGACAAGGAATTAAGTCTAGAATCCACTTAAAGTCTTAAAAGTGATTTACAAGTAGTAGATCAATGAACAGATTTAGTATTATGCCGAATTAGTATTATGATTATTGTCTTATATTACAAGTAGTAGATCAACAAGGATATCAAGAGTAGTTTGATATATTTGAACTAATTATATAAATTTGATTCAATCTTTTGAATAACACGTCATAGCTTTTTCATTGTGGACAAAAAAAACAAGTTCAAAATCCATTACAAATTGCAAATTTGATTTTCATACGTTATATTATAATCAAAATTTCCTTACTTTCTCCTTTATATTTGTTTATTTTGTCAGTTATAAATTTTACAATATTTCTTTTTATTTTATACTAGATTTAGCTTTAGAAGTTTTCACCTAATGGTAAAAAAATAAACTCCTTAGTCTTCATGTATGAAACGGCCACCAAACTGCAGGTTATTCATGTAGCAAAAAATACATATTTTTATGTGTTCTTTTAGAACTAAATCCTATCAAATTTTACCCAACTGCATATTTTTAACCATATATTGGCCACAATCTACCCACGTGTTTATATCTGGATTGATCCATAGCTTTCACTTTACACTCTTGAAAAATCAATACCCTGTGGGAGCTCTATATTCTTCTTTAGTTTGCACTTTCTTTACTCCAAGAATCAAGTAAACACCTCCTTTTTATCTCAGGGAAAAAATAACATATCCTTTGGCTTTTGACTCCTTTTTTTAGCCTGCATATACATTGTTTTCATGTACCTTCTAGACTTTCTTTCCATCCTCTTTGTGACTAGCACGTGACTGTGTTTTTCCTTTAACCTTCATTCCCATCCTCTTTGTGACTGGTGTGCAGCTGTGCTTTCTTTTTTAGGACTGGGCCCTGCCCTTTGCTGGCCCTCCAAGACCTGGGTCATGCCTACTATGACCTTCTTTTGTTGGCCATGGGATGAGGTCTTCACCTCCTTTAACTACCCATATAGAGCTAGCTTAACTTCCTGCCCTATTCAGACTTGATGCTCGTACTTGTTGAGCTTGGTCATGCTAGGTCCCAGCCCCCCAACCGTAAAGGGAATACACAACCACTCTCCACTCTAGGGAGGTCATAACATTAAACATATGCTTTAAGAACTTCAACTAACCAACAAGGTTATTACAATTTCATCATTTGTGCCTTGCCTTATTAGACAATGAGATAGGTAACTGAAGTGAATCTGACATGTTACTTGGTAGCAATTACACAACTTCCATTGTCATTACTGAAATAAATAGGCAGTCAGAAAATAATAAACAAACAACACCATAAAAAACAAATACTATCACTTTCCACTTGCTAAAAACCAAAACAAAACAACCTCGCCTTCTTCCCTCCCCCCATCCACCCCCCAAAAAGACACTCCTGCACTCATGCATATATTTCTGTTCATTTGCTTCCAACATCTTAACTTCATTTTGTTTCATCTACTTGAATCTACCATAACATTACACTTACAACATTTTTTTCTCTCTGCAATAGAACAAACAAAAAAAAGAACAGAAAAATGTCCATTACACAAGTTTTTGACTTTTTTTCCTTTCATCTATGATGTGAATATGTTATTGCTTTTGTTATTTGCTACTATGAAAAAAAACACTTTCAGTATAGCAATTCCATTACCAAAAACAAATGTGTCTTTCTTTACTCTATATTATTTGAACATGTTAAGCTTTTAATGGCTCTGTTTTCTCTCTTCCTAGCTCTTCGACAACAAACATGGACATGCAATACCTAAACATCCTTCCTGACTTCTGCAAACAGATCAAGGAACAACAAGCATCACTACAACAAATCAAAGCACACTTCCAATCGACTTCAAACATCCCACTAAATCCGATCCACCCTACTATTAAGCTTCTCTCAGAAATAAGAGCCTTCCTTCAACACATTATCCATATGCAAGAAAGGGACATGATGCGCAAGATCCGCAAAGACTTAGTATCCTGCCACCCTTGGCTTGCTCAATACATAAACATTACATGGTGTTTTCGTTTCCATAATCCCTCTTGGATTTATGAATAAAGCCTCTTCCTTGCTTGTAGTTCCTTTTTCCCTCTCCTTACAACCCAGCAATCCTTTTTTTTATATTCCCACACGTTCTTTAGTTACCATTACTACCCTTCACTTGTATGTACTACCTTGTCTATAACCTATGCTTTAATTGAATAAATGTATTAGCATTTTTCACACATGCAATACACAAACATTGTACATATTACATGCTTCAACTACTACCACAGTACATGTACATTTATTATATTTACCTTCTACTTCCATGTAATGCACCTCTTTAAAGTATATACTCTATCAAACAAACAATTCTTTTACAAATACAATGCAACAAACTCTATGTAAATAGAAAGAGTTCACAATATACTAAGTTCTTAACTTTTGTTGTACATTTAATCCACATATATATTTAGCTTGTACTTCTTGTCATTACACATATGTATATTATTTTTCCCATGGAGTCCCTATACTTGGTTTCAAAGTAAATATGTTGTCCATTTGTTACTTCTACCCAATTTAGACTGTTTGTACATTAAATTGGTTTCAAATATTCGCAATCCTCATTTCGTTTCAAATACTCTCTTATGATCAGAGAAACAGTTCACACTATACTGTATGTACATAGAAACAGTTCACAATATATACTAAATTCTTAAGTTTTGTTGTGCATTTAGCCCATGTGTATATTGAGCTTGTATTTCTTGACTTCATACCTATGTCTAGTTTTTTTCCATGGTGTCCCTATACTTGGTTTGAAAGTAAATTTGTTGCCCATTTTTTAATTTCTACTACAAGTATACTATTTGTACATTTAGTTGGTTTCAAATATTCACCATACTCAAATCGTTTCAAAATACTCTCCATAAGAGTGTATATGTTCTGTAAGTAAATAATTGTTGCAACAGTTTGTTAGTCGTTTTTTTAATTTACTAGTACAGCTGCTTCATCTGTACTTGTCATCTCCTATTCCTACTAATGCAAGCTTCCTTTCTGGCATGCAAAGCATCCAACTCCAAACTAAAAGGTACTGTCCTATCTACTATTCTTTTCCATGCTATTTATCCATTTTATACTAGAAGAAACAAAAAAATACTTTATTTTTCCCTCTTATATTACATGTATTGTAGCTCAAATTCAACATCCTAGAAGAATACAAAAAACACGCTTAACATCTATGCCTCCTTTTCCAGCCATTCATGAAGGTCTACATATGGGTACATGGTTTTTCTCTCTTGTTACAGGATTCTTCTTCCTTTTTTGCTTCCTTTACTTTGCAAATTAATTTCTTCTCTACAATATATCTCAATCTTAAAAAATTTATTTACTATATTCAGGTTCCCATTGCCTTTTTTTATTTACATGGGTAGATGCTGCAATGCCTTCAACCTCAATGCTTTCATGGTAAGATACACTCATTGACTTTGGTAAACCACTCTTTCTTATTAGAATTACATATGGGAAAC
The DNA here is from genome assembly GCA_001517045.1 of Pseudotsuga menziesii. Classification (NCBI taxonomy): domain Eukaryota; kingdom Viridiplantae; phylum Streptophyta; class Pinopsida; order Pinales; family Pinaceae; genus Pseudotsuga; species Pseudotsuga menziesii. The sequence goes on from LPNX011212595.1 coordinate 124,868, forward strand.
ATCATCTTTTTCATTATATGTACATATGCTCATAAAATTCAGTACATGCTCACTTCATATTTTCTTTGTGAAATTATCTTGGACTGATGGTTGTCCTAGTTTTTATCTTCACCCACTCAAATTGAGTACACCTTTTTTCCAACTGCTTGCACGATGCCATCAAATAATTATAGATTACTACGAAGAAATTTCTTTTAAGGTCATGTACCCAATCTCACCAATTTGTCATACAACAATCTCAGTTGGTCAATCCCACAAATTCATGCCAAGACCTTCAAGTAAGAACAACTGTGCCAAATAAGCCATGTTTAATGTATCGCATATTGTCGATCATTGTGTATTGAAGTGAAATAGGTCAACTGACATAAATTCCATAAATTAATACTAATTGTTGAGCTATTAATGCATGCAACCCTTTTGTTTTGAGCACAACTTAATCTGGTTCTAATACAAATATCTGAGTCTCACAGGTTTATGAAAATGGCCTTGCACAGTGTCATTTGATTTATTTCTAAAAAAATTTATTATCTAAAAGGTTGGGTTAATTCTACTTTTTTTTATTGCTCTTATCCTGGCTTCTAAAGTTTTGTGCAAGGCTCTCTTTTGATTTGTATGTGTGAAATACCTGTGGATGTAACTTGTAAGTGATTAAACTACACACAATTTCCTGATTGTTTAATAGACATTAATGCTCATTTTCCTTTTCAATATGTCAGTGAGTGCTTTATATTGATATTGATTTTCATCACAGGGATGGTATGGAGGACGCCTTCTACAATACTAACCGAGTCATGTCCATGTCATTTCACAAGTTTGGAGACTATTTCCCAGGCATAGGCCACCTTAAAGATACAGGATATGGGAAAGGAAAATATTATTAATTAAATGATCCCTTGAATGATGGAATTGATTATGAGAGCTACAATAATCTCTTTAGGCATATAGTACAAAAGGTCATGGAAATATATCAGCCGAACGCAGTTGTCTTACGATGTGGAGCGGATTCTTTATCAAGTTATATGCTACGTTGTTTCAATTTTTCGGTAAAAGGGCATCCATACTATGTTCGATTTCTTTAGTCATTTACTATTCCATTGGTGCTTCTTGGAGGCAGGGGTTACACTATTCACAAAGAGGTCAGTATTCTTTTCCTGTTGTTGGTGTTATGAGGTTTAGCTTATCTATTCATATATTTCTTCAAGAAGAAGCACAGATTATCTGTAGGTGTTAAACCCCAAGATAAGTTGCCTCATAATGACTGCTCTGAATATTTTGGGCCATATTATACCCTTTTATTGCATGCAAACCCTGCATCCCAAACAGTCAAAATTTCTACAACCGGAGGGCCTCTTTAGTTGTTCTTCAATAGTGCTACTTTTCTTTACCTTCCTTTTCTTCATTTCAATCCATTTCACCTGCATCAGGAACTAGCCATTGGCAATTTTATCATCCTACAAACTTATTGGATGTTCTTTAGCTTCCAGTTCCAGAGGATGAGTTTCCAGCCTGCCAAGTATTGTCCTTTGTGGGAGTTTCTTGTGCAATCTCATTATCTATATGAGGACTTAGATAGTTTTGAGAACCGTCATTCATATTGTTACTTAAAGTGTAGGTATTGCCCCTTGCACCTTCTTGATTCTTGGACTCTTTTTCATCCCAGAATCTCTAAGATTGCTGGTTTTGGAAATCAGAAGGAATTACTGAAACTTTGTTAATCTACAATCCTTTGTATCATGTTAGTATATATACAACTGTACTGTTAAATCTAATGATTTTCATATTTGTAGATGTTGAACTCCCTAGAACATGGTAATTGCTTGTGGAGAATGGAGGAATTGCATTAATGCACACTGCAGTGACCCATTATGGAATAGTCGTGTTGCTGGATAGGACAGACATTGGAGATAGCAAGATCAGTTTACCAAAAGGGAAATGCAGAGATAATCCTAATGACCAAGCCCTATAGCATGACTGTAGTGCACATTCCGTGATCTTCAACCCTGCCACCAATGAGATTCGATCATTGAATATATTTGCAAACACATGGTGCTCTTCTGGTAAGATTCTCCCTGGTGGAACTTGGCTGCAAACAGGAGGGGCCATGGATGGCAACAAGAAGATCAGAAAATTTGCCCCTTGTCCTCCTGAGGAGCTCTATGACTAGACTAAGCTAGAATATGAGGAGCCGAAACAAGGATGTTGGTATTCAACTAACCAAATCCTTCCTGATGGGAGAGTTATTATTGATGGATGAAAGGATACTAACAGTATTGAGTACTATCCCCCAATTTATGAAGAGCTCGTTGCCATGCCATTTCTAGCCCAATCCGGATATGACCAGTTGGATAATCTGTATCCTTATGTTCATTTTCTACCCAATGACAATCTATTTATCTTTGCGAACATTGATTCAATTCTCTATGATTATAAGGGCAACACTATCCTAAAACAATACCCTACATTGGAGGGTGGTCCTAGAAATTACCCCTCTGCCGGGTCATCTACGATGTTGCCCTTGACACCAAAGGATAATTATGCAAAGGGTGAGATTTTTATATGTGGAGGCACAAGATATGGTGCTTACCTTGAAAGGATTCCTCTTTCTGCCAATGGAAGTTGTGGAAGAATGGTGGCAACAAATGATGCACCTTCATGGGCTATTGAGGACATGCCATTTGTGAGGATTATGGGAGACATGGTCATGCTTCCTACAAGCGATATTATGATTCTAAATGGTGCACAGGATGGTTTACAGGGTTTCGGTTTAGCATCCGCCCCATGCCTAAATCTAGTTCTGTATCATCCCTCTACAGCTCCTGGCATGAGGTTCATGACTTTGAATCCTACTACTATATCACGAATGTATCATTCCACTTCAGTTTTTCTTCCATATGTTAGGATACTGGTTACAGGTAGTAATCCTAATTATAATTATAATTATACTGCAACATTTCCTATAGAGCTTATAATTGAAGCCTTTTCGTCGAAGTATCTCGGGCCTAATAGGGCTAATATGCGTCCTAGAATTACCACAACTCCAGATGTTATTTCCTATGGGTCCAGCTTCATCGTTAAGGTCTCTGTCGAGCTTCCTGTTGTGGAAATTATCGAAGTTAATATGGCAAGTGCTCCTTTTTCAACACATTCATTTTCTCAGGGTCAGAGGTTGATTAAGTTGGAGGTTTCATCTACTATTCCTAATGTTCTTGGTGCATCACCATATACTATAGTTGCAACTGCTCCGCTGAGTGCAATTGTTCCTCCTCAAAGATACTACATGGTGTTCACCATGAATCAAGGTGTTCCTAGCATTGCTGCTTGGATTCAGCTGGTAAATAAATAACATGATCCAAATAAATCATCAGCATCAGCATCTTCATCTTCTATTTCCACTGATCAGACTCAACCATTATCTTCTAAATGTCATATTGTATATCTTCATTGGCATTTCTCAATAATTTATTGCTCTTGACTGGCTAGAAAAAACAGGGTTTTAATCAAATTGGTATCTAGTCAATAACCATCAACAATAGGATTTTAATCAAAATGGTATCTAGTCAATAACCATCAACAATAGGGTTTTAACGGTAACGCCCTGTTATTGTAAGGTGAGAAGATCTGATCTTCAAAGCAATTTGAAGGAAATAATTAACTATCAATATAGGAGCTTAATGATACATCTTCATTGGTCTGTATGCAAGCATTTTCCTTTAGTTTTCTATGGTAATTAACTATGAATTGTATCTATTTATTATATTAACTTTAGACGTCCTTGGGTTTTCAAGATGCATTATTAGGAATGTTTCAAGCAATCAAGATGAATGATGTAATTCTTTAGAAACGAAGAGTACCGGGACTTAGGCCTGGAATATACTGAAAAAAGGTTTCTTTTTAATTTATCTTTAGAGTAAAATTCCATTTTTTCTCCTGAATTAAGTATTAGTTTATATCCATCTTAACAAGCACTAAAAAATAAAAATAGAAATTCAAGTTACAGACTTTTGACACGGAGGTAATGAACATAGCACCTAGCTTGGATTCTCTGTTTGTAATTATACTTCTTTCTCATACAGGGGGTTGGGAAAATGCTATTGCATGCAATTATAGTTGTTACTCATACACTGGGTTCTCAGAATGCTATTGAATGCAATTATACCTGTCACTCATATGCTGGGTTTTGAGAATGCTATTGAATTCAGTATTAGGTGGATTTTCCTTCTGAATTGTGAAGGGTTGTTGGCCTAATATTTTCCCTTCTTGTTCATGATATTAATGGTTTCACACACTTTGATAATGGTATGATGGTTGGTTAGCTGAGTCTGTTAAACAGTATGAAGTAATGTTTGTATATACCATACAAGTCAATTATGAATCTGATGGCAGTTCGAACATAAGGTCTGTTGTTTTTTTGTCATAGTCATGGTCTAGGATATGCTGGTATTGTTGGGAGTGCTATATTGATATCTGCTTTAAATTAGTTATCTAAACATCTGGTCGAATCACTGGTGATTACTATGATATATTATGGTTATTGCTATTAGTAGGGCATCATTATGTTTACAATTTAAATGTACCATTTTGTTCAGGTTTAGGGATTTGTGTTGACATTTTGTCTCATTTTTTGTTATGGTTTTGTTATAGCAAAGGCTTCACAATTATTTTGTTTTCATTAATTACAGTTGGAAAAATGACCAAGTAACTATTCAAGATGTATGAAAGGTGCATAAATTCTAGAGTCAGCTAAATGAGAGTAACAGAGTAAATTATAATTATTCCATTGGTGGTAAGAAGTACTTAGGAAGACTGAAAAACAAAAACTCCATAATCAAGCTAGCCCTAGGTCTGAAAATAGCAAACTCCATACATCTGAACTGTTATATTTAGTTTATGGCCTTCTAAAATATCAAAATTCATTAGAATTTAAGATCCAAATTCTATTGGAGGACCAAGATGGAATGAGGAAAGCATGAATAGAAAACTCCATACTTCCGAACTGCCAGATTTAGTTGATGGCCTTCTAAAATATCAAAATTTATTAGAGTTTAAGATCCAAATTTTATTGGAGGCCCAAGATGGAATGTTACGGAGAGAAATTCCTATGGCTTTGGGTACCACAACAAATAGCTTGACTCCAAAAATCAATCCTTTCCAATATGCAATAGAAATTAAATATCTAACACTAAAGGATCAGACCTCGTACCTTATTCTGGACGGTTGAAGTAGATCCCCGTTGAGCTTTCCAAATTCAGCTTGAATTGATAAATCACTTCCTCAACAACAAGTAAACAAGACAAGCATACTATATATATGGGTGTTAGATCTATTCTAGCATATATAATCAACAATGTATAAGCATTTGAAATCATCCATGGATAAAATATTCATTCAAACATACATTATTGGACAGGAAAATATATTTCTATTAATATAAAATTAGATATTACAATGGATACAACCTATTTCGGCACGTCTGCGAATCAGAGAAACTGAATCCCCCACTTGGGCCTCCACCACCTCAATCCTCCATCTCTCGATAGAAAGATCTCAAGCAAAGGAAAGCTTGAGAAGAACACAAAATTGATCCAAGGGACAAAGGGATGCAGACTCAAGCACAAGTTTTGGCAAATGTACTATAGTTTCTTTGCTCTCAATTCTCTCATATGCCTTCAATGTACCAAAGAGTTCCTTATATAGCTTTTCAAAGGGGTAATGAAAGGTTGAATCTGAGTGATCTCAAGGAATATGGAAGGCCAGGAGTCAAGTGAGTCAGATCCATGTCAAGAAAAACTCCAAAAGGATTTGGATTATGCACGTATCCCGTTGTACGCGGCTTTAGCAGTTAAACCCGCGTATATACAGGATTAGGGGTTTAAAAGTCGCGTGTATTAATTTTCACATGTTTTTAGGGATGGTCAAGGAAACATCAAATGACAAAAAATGGTCCAAGGGGTCTAAGGAGTCTGTAGAGGGACAAGGGAAGGCCATACAAGTGTGATTCACCTGGAGTGGTAAAATCAGCTATAACAGATGCCCCCTAATGTGTGAGGTCAGAGGGGTCATACGATGGCTGAAATACATTATAAGTCCATCCCAGAAGTAGAGTGATGAAGGATCCCAAATGGAATACCATCCACCCAATCAGCATAGCACAATGATACAACTCTGCATATAACTGCAAATACATATAGCAGTCCCGGATACATAAGAGTACAATGGCCATGAATAGGCATGATACAAGATATCACATAAGTGGTCATCGCCATGTATAATAGACATAGATCAGAATCTCCATGATGAAGATATACAAAGGATCATGATCTCCATAATGGCTGAAGATATATAATGGATCAAGATCTCCATAATAGCTGGAAATGTCAGACATATACTGGAATCAATTCACAAGAGCTGAAATCTCATGAACATTGGCATGATCAAGGAGGTAGCATATAAGTGATGTCACCAATCTGGAAGGTCTTCTACACAAACCGCTATGAGTACATGTCCTACTATGTGAATAGAGGTGTCGACGTCGAACATAGTATTCCATCGTCTGATTACTAGTCATTGATGTATACCGTTAACAGACACGAGATCAGCCACCGATAATGAAAATGGGAATCAAGGTACTAGAATTCAAAATAACAAGTGTCAATAAATGTGTTGAGGTTGAACACTTGAGAGGATCCATTGATCAGGGGACATTGATGTATTCCCAAATACTATCGATGACGAGAGAACCTGCCACTGATGACTACAAGTCTCAAGGCACTCAAAAATGACTCTAGATTCCAATCCCAGAATAAATGATCTAAAGTCGATGGGATGAAATCCGCTGGAAGGAGGGCATTAAGGCATCCCCCATCATCTAACACGAGGCACTCAGCAAAGCTGTGTAATGTGGAAGGACTCGATCATAAGGTGCATGAACCAGTAACTATACTAGGAATGGCAGACACAGGTTCAACTTCCTTCAAACAAGAGCATAATGACGAATGGTGACTGAATAAAGGCAGCATAGACTCAATATACAAAACTGGGACATCTTTGCGACATAGGAGGCATCAATAGAGGCTCCATGCGGACTGGAAGCTTAACCAATCGGTGGAGATAAACTCAGATAAACAAGTATAGCTCCTAAATTCAAACTATAAACCCAACCAACGGATGTGATATACAGTATTTTGTTCGAAGGCGACACGACTCGACAACTGCCAAAGATAACATCTTTCTTTGTCCAGCTTTTTTGGTTTTTTTTTTTTTTTGGACTTTTTCAAATATTTAAAATCTTGAAAAAGAATAAAACTACTTTATAGTTATAGACTAGGAGGAGACAAGTGTCATAGGGGCAAACAAACTAGTTCCAAGCAGTGGAACATACCTATGCTCAATGCAAGGATACATGTGTAGGATAGCGACACTCGGGGGAAATCCCCTCCCAGTAAAAATAGGGAATCAAGCTGCAAAGGATATATAAAATGGCTCTGCATGGCTAGACATGAGGCAAGCTCAGGCTATATGGCTGAAACTCAATGTCAGGAAAGCTGACATAAAGCTCAATAAGGTAGGAAAAGCTCATGATAATGCAATTACAACTTGACATAAGGGAGTCCTGAGGGAAATAGGGCAGCAAAAGATCAAGAGGAGTATGAGGCTCTTGCAAAATGTCATGGAAATACTATACAACGGACTCCCACACCCTAAGGGACAAAACGTCAGCATGGGCACCAAATGAAAATAAGGAGCTAACTAGGGTACCCATGTAAGGTCAAGCTCTACCACTCATATCATGCCACTTCTAAAATAGCAAGAAGGTTTCGTGACATAATAGAGTGGGTTCGTACCTAAGGCTATAATGAAACGATCATAAGGTCACGCAAAATGCAAATGGTGACGAAACCTAACCTATACGCCAGTTTAGACATGATACCTGAGATTGGCACGAACGGGTCAATTCAACGGTTGAAACAGCGCTCAAAAAGGTCTCCTACATCATAAATTAGTCCAAAAATGGTCCAAAAGGATTAGAAACGGTCCAAACTATAGGAAAGGGGGTAAAAATTTTCAAAAATTAGAAAAATTTCTATAAATAGTAAAAAATTCAAAACATTATAAAACATTTGAAATTTTTACCCATTTGAGCTCAAATTTTCAACAGTGAATTTCAGGAGATCCAGCCAGCAGAATCCACTATCGTTTCTTCCAGGTACTTACCCATGCTCTACTCTTCCATTTTGATGCAATTTTTGTCAAATTCCATGGTGTTTTTGGATTTCTAGGCCAATCCAAAATAGGCGCTGCAGCCCATGCGGAAATCGAGGGTTTTTCTGCATATAGGGCTTGATATATGCAGAAAATGGCCTCACAGTCGCGTACATACACGGCTATTTGGCAAACAGTCACGTATGCGGCCGCGCTTAAGGTTTTTTAAGTGTTCTAATGGGTAAACTTCCAATTTTTTGTGCAGGATGGTCCTAGAATGGAGAGAACATGAACATGGTGATGTAGGAGAGGCAGTAAGGGCCAATCTAATGGCTCAACTAGCACTATGTGCATGTGGGCTCTACAAATTTTGGTGTCTTAGTGGCTTAAGAGCCAAACCAGGACTATTGCAGATGCTGGTGGTTTACTAGGATCCAGACTCAAAGTCATTCTAAATAGATGGGATGTCCCTCACCATAGAGGTGGAGGAAATATAATTTATTACTAGACTTTCTCGATGTGGGGAATTAGTGAACCTACATTCTTGTGGGATCGGAGGTGGCATAACTATAGATGAGTACATTGCGGTGTACTGCTATCTGGACCTGGAGAAGGTGGGGAGTTAGATCCCAACTAACTCCATACAGGTGCTGGGCCTAAAGGCCATCCTACTGACACTGGGCAGGATAGCAGGCTTGGATTCACTCCACCAGGCCTCGCGGCCTCTGATGTTCTATGTAGTGGAGTGCATGAAACCCATGGTATATAATTGGAGCACTGCACTACTGGGAAACATGAAACATCAGCTCAGTGAGTGTAAGATGGCGAGAGTGTGAAACTTTGATTTCAGTAGCATACTGAGCACATTTTTATTTGAGAGTGTTCTAGGATTGAGCCCCAGAGTTGACATTCCTCTACACAGGGTTTGAGATTCGTCCCAACGGCGTTGGGCGGATGCGATGCACAGACTGGGTGGAAGTAGGGTGTCCAACCCCTATCCAGCTGATTTATTTTTGTGGTGGCAAGGACAGATAGTTTCCATTGATGACTACCCCTATGCGGGGATAGATTTATAGGGGGACTCGGACATGCCACTACCACCAGGATCAGCATACGGTGACATAGGTAACGAATCTCGACCCTCTCTTTAAATTTTTGAGTTATTTAATTAATACATATAGGTAACGAATCTCGACCCTATATTTAAATGTATGACATAGGTAATGTATCTGATTATATCTAGAAAATCCATCCATAAATGAAAAAACCTCGCTACCCACACACTCATCCAAAATCTTATCAATAAATGGTGTGGGGAAATTGTCCTTAGGACAGGCACGATTCAAATCACAGAAATCAGTACATATGCAGATTTCTCCTTGCTTCTTATCCATCAAAACAGGATTTGAAACCCACTCTGTCAAGGGAACGGGATAGATAAAACCGAATTTCAACAGTTTCTCTATCTATGCCTTAATCGCGGGTGCTTCCCTAGGATTCACTGCACGCAAGCGTTGCCAAACAGGCTTAGCATTGGGATAAGTCTTAATATCCTGTTCGACAATACGAGGGTCAATACCTGGCATTTCATTGTAATACCAAGCAAAGATATCATGGAATTCTTTAAACAACTCGGTGTATTCTTGAATCTCAGCATGGGAACATTCTGCCCCAATATAGATATTCTCTATCCTTCCAGGATCGCGAGAGATATTGATAGGAATCATTGGAGATATATTTGTCATGTTTCTATCAGCCATCGAACTAGGAGAGCTTAATGGAACCATAGGACTACCAACTCTCTCACTAAGAACCTCCCTAAAGTCCTCATGCTCCAAGTGATCAAGCTCAGGAAGAAAGTAAGATCTATGATGGAGCTCTTCCCATGGTGGCTCAACTCCCGACATGGCCTCGATAATTGCTTTGTCTGAAGGGAAAACACTATCAAGGCAGTTGTGCGCGTGAGAAGACTGTACAGCCCATGTAGGCAGAACATAAGCATCCTCCTCCTCCATCTGTGAAGAGGAAGGACTGGGCTCTACAACACACTCAAGATTAGCTTGATAAGCTACCATAGCTCTAGGCAATGGCACATCCATCATGATGGGCTCACTCAAATTATTCGGTGTAGGAAGAATCCAAGGATCTTCCATATGACTCGTGTGAAAAGACACCGATCTCATAGATGTTGAAGCCTCACCAGAGCTAGACCCTATCATAAGGATCGGTGCAGGATAACTAAAACTTCCCATGAGGGATGGATACATTCCCACACCCACACTCCCAGTTGCCAGTTGAGAGTGCTCTACTATTGGGATCGAAGCTCCCGAAGATGCGGTAACTGACAGATTCTTGAATGACGTTTGATCAATCGTGACTATCTTCCTATTAAATGGAAAGCATACAATGTGAAATAGGGAAGAATTTATGGCTTGCATACTGTACATCCAATTCCTACCTAGCAAGAGATTGTAGTCAAGGAGCGCATCAACCACCTCGACCTCTATTGCAACGGTCTTCCCTCCCAAACAGACCTTAAGGGAAGGAAGGATCCCGTGCAGCCTAAAGGATCTCCCATCGAACACAGTTAACATGGTCATTGATTTAGACAACTCAAGGGAACCTAAACCCTTTCAACATGATAAAGACATCACAGAAGCAGCAATTCCTTCATCAATCACAATGCGCTTGACGGTCATGTTAAGACATTCTACATGAATCAACAGAGACATATAGTAAGGCAAGTGAGGTTGAAGTCCTGCGGTTTCAAATTTAATCATGAAGGAATAATTATCATCGTTCACATTAAGGGTAGAAAGCAAATCCTTCCTTTGTGAAGGACAGCTTTGAAGTACTTCTAGTACAAACATCGCACAAGGAGTGTGGCCCAAATTCTCGACAACAGAATAGTTCTGGGAGGTTCAGGCATTAGGATTGTGCCTCGAATGCATAAGGACTCCCATAGAAATGTGAGGTGTAGCTTTAGGTTTATCCACATGTTTTTCAATATGCAAAGGAGTCCCTGGTCGATCAGGTTCCTTTCCTGGGCTGGGTTATGACGAACCATAGTCTTTCACATCACGTACCATGTTAGTGCAACCACGACCACTACCTCCGATGGATATTTATCACCACCAGACTGATCATGGGTCCTTGAGTTCATATTTTGATTGTGAGGTAAAGGGTTAGTCAGCACAGTTGGGCCCTGTTCCAAGAATCTCGAGGCTTCATCGATACGAGGGCATAAGTAAGTGAGGTGATCCTCCTTACACAACTTGAAAGGAAATTTAACCTTACGTTTAGCTTGCTTGTCACCCCCAGCACTACAGGAATTCTTGTCATTATTATTAGCATTTTAATTCCTATTCCCACCATTACAATTATTCTTACCCTTCTTTTTATTCCATCTGGGCTGCTAGTTACCCTTCTGGTCCGACGATTGTACCGAAAGCACACTTGTCGTTTGGGCGGGTTGAGATGAAGCCATGGCTTGTCCCAAAGCATATTTTTTGATTGACAATTGACTAACTTGTTTTGCAACCGAATCTGTAGGCTTAGCACTCACACAACCAACAATGCCATCGGCATGTGGTCCAGGTTTAACATTGGGGTCGAAACTAGAACACGGAGCATTGGGAATGATCTCATATAACAAACCGGACTTAGCATAAATCAAATCCAGTTCCTGTGCCCTAAAAAATGTTTTTTCCTCATTTTGCACTCTAGATGTAGAAACATCTTTCGCTATATATGGAAATAATGAATTAAGGAACCATTTGAGGAGGAATTTCAGTGATATAAAGGCTTTAATCAACCTCTTCCATCTACAGCACTCTTGGATATGATCCGAGATATATGTGGCTTTATCCTTCCAAAATGTCAACAAGAGTTTAGTACCAACGTCATAACGCATTGGAAGCTGGAAGTGGTTAAGAAAAGTCATCGCTAGGTCATTGAACAAAGCAAATGCCCCCCCTAGGTAGCTCTATATACCATTACGCAGTAGGCCCTTTAAGGGTGCGTTGAAACAGCCTTAAACGGATTGAGTCTTGGTGTAAGGAATTTGAAGAGCACCATAGGTGAAAGGTAGTAACAAGTTCGCTTGGATCCTCTCCTGGTTTTCCCTTGAATTTGAGTATGTCCGAGGGAATCTTAGTAGGGACAGCCAGCCAAGCCGGGTCATGAGCTATAGGATTGTTCGTCAATCTTGACAAGTCAAGAAGATTCAGCATTGCAAGGAAAGGGAGCCTAGGATGATTAGGTTGATGGATTGCTCCCTGATAGTTCTGATTCACATAAGTTTGATTACCATAACCACCATGGCCTCAGCCCTAGTGCCCTCCTCCCGTTTGACCCATATGGGGTGGCATGGAAGCACCATAGTGTGGTGTACCTTGACTATTCGGAGCTACAAAGCCGTAATTTGGAGAGTAAGCGGTTTTTTGATACCTACACCCATAAGGTGAAGAACCCTGTCCATACTTCGTCCCATAATAGGGTCCATAAGTCATCGCATGAGATGTCCTGTGAGACACTCCATAAGTAGGAATATAACCTCTAAAAGTAGGAATATACATTCTGGAAGTAGGAATATGACCTCTAGAAGTATGAATATGACCTCCTGAAACAACAGGAGATGCCTCAACCTAAGACACAACTAGTCTAGTAACCACAGTACAAACATGACTTGTAGCAACATTCTGGTCTGAAGGATCACATGAATGAGGTGGAGGATGGACCTTCAAAGAACTAGGGACAGAGGATGAAGAGACCTGTGTAATTATGTACATGCTATTCCCTATAGTCAGTCATCTTGGATCTGGTATCCTAATAGGATCACCAACCCTAGACCTAGGAGGAATATGTGATGTATCTTCCATCGCCATGATGTAAGGTGCAATGTGACTTGTGCTCCCAAACCTCTCCGCTGGTAAGGAATGAGAGTGCCCCCAGGCATAGTTTTAGGCTCAAACTCAGACTCGACATGGAATTCCAAATCATGTGTAGGAAAACCAGACATACCATAACTACCATAACTAGTGCTCATGGGTTCAAAATGAGTCTCATAATCCTTCAGCATTCCATACCGGCGATGCGTCAATGGGGAATCAATCCTAGAGTAAGTAGGTCTATCATGAAAAGTTCTTATCTCAGAAATCACAGGACCTAACTCAGTCAAATCAGGTGAAGGATCATAGTTAGGAGTAAATTCCCCATCTTTCACATGAATGGGAGAAGGTGGTTCAGGAATACCTTCTCTATGGTATCCCATGGTGTGTGAATCAATGTGTGAAGTAGTCTGCCTAGACTGTCTATTTCTCTCTACCAATGGAGGAGGAGATGTAGAAGGTGGAAGTCCTGCTAAACGATGAGAACGACAAGAAGCCACACCCGAATCCACAATGACTCAAAAAATATAAAAGACTCTCTATCTACGCAAACCCTAGGCAAGTTAACGTGCACAGAGCAATCACTAAGAAAATCTGAAGCCAAACACAAGCAATCAAGGGTAGGATAAGTGAGCTCCTGAATGAAGCAGGTATGTCTCGCCTAGGAGAGGCTTGAAACTCCCATACACAACAAGCAGAGGTACGTAACCAATTATTGTGGCCCTCAGCTTCAACACGTAAAGCGACTGTGATGTCTGATCCCAACTTGGCTGTGACACCCACAGAATAACCCCTGCAAAGTACCCTCTCGATATCATAGGTAATGCCACTAAGGTCACCTCAATATAATCAATGCTCAGGCGGACAGTCGCAGGTGGGATTGACCATATGGGTAGGGTAGAAAAGCCCAAAACTTTCGAAATAGCCCCCAGATACGAATACAATCCTGGAAATATCTCCGGTGCTACTCAGTTATGACTAGGGGTCATCCCAATCAATAACCACTCGCATTGCCTCATGCTTAACTCCTTTTTGAGAGGAGGATCCTGAAAAACACTGGTTATATCAAGGAATTTCACACACTCACCTGGACAGACACATACATGTTGTTGTTTAGTGGTCTTGGAGAATTTACTCATAATGAACTATTCCAAGACCCTAAAACCTAATCTTGTTGGTGAACCCTATCAAATAAAATAGTGTAGTTCATTTTAATTAAGCATTGATTTTAATTGGCTTTATTACTCAAAAGAGGTATATGGCCGTGCAACTAATGGTGTTATGACACAACATGAAGAAAAATGCACACCTAAAAATCAATGCAAATGCATTGTGTCCATGAAAAAGAGGGTATGTTAGTACGTGAAATGCACAATTTTCTTCAAATGATAAATGCAAGCTTTCCTATATGAAATCCTGACTAATACTCCAAAGCAAATCTAGTTCAAGTACTATGCACAATGCAAGATACAATGCATGATGATAAGCAAATATTTTTGGATTTTCTGAAATGCAAATGAGATATAAAAGCAAAAGAATGGCTCTACAACCCCCAGACTTTGCAAACACACTCAAGAAACACTCAAGCAAAGTACTAAGGTAAAAAAAATCTAATACACTAATCCCAAAACAAAAAATCAAAAATGTAATGACAAGAACATTCTTCAAAAAGAAATTTACCCTAAAAAAAACATCTCTGGTCAGAAATAAAGGTGTATACAGACTCTAGCAATATCAAAGGAGACTCAACAATCATCAAAATTCACCCAACAACCATCCATCTTCCTCTAGAAGGAAAAACTAAGGGCATACGTGACTGTTCGTAGTAAACTCACATGTGTACATGGAAATAGCAATGAAACACGCGTATATACGCCACTGTGAGTTAAAAAGTTACGTACAGGAATAAAGATGCATAAAAATAAAGGAAAATATACAAGCTAAGACAAACTTCACACCAATCAGACACTACCAGGCAAACATGCCACCAAACCCGACACAAAAACAAGAGAAAAAGAGCAATTCAAAGTGATTGAATGCCGATAGAAAACCCACAAAGAAAAACTACTAGGAACTCCCCAGCGGAGTCGCCAATTCTCTTACAGAGAGAAATTCCTATGGCTTGGGGTACCACAACAAACAGCTTGACTCCAGAAATCAATCCTTTCCAATATGCAATAGAAATTAAATATCTAACACTAAAGGATCAAACCTTGTACCTTATTCTGGATGGTTGAAGTAGATCCTCGTTGAGCTTTCCAACTTCAGCTTGAATTGATAAATCACTTCCTCAACAACAAGTAAACAAGACAAGCATACTATATATATGGGTGTTAGATCTGTTCTAGCATATATAATCAACAATAAATAAGCATTTGAAATCATTCATGGATAAAATATTCATTCAAACATACATTATTAGACAGGAAAAGCTATTTCTATTAATATAAAATCAAATATTATAATGGATACAACCTCTGTCGGCACGTCTGCGAATTGGAGAAACTGAATCCCCCACTTGGGCCTCCACCACCTCAATCCTCCATCTCTTGATAGAAAGCTCACAAGCAAAGGAAAGCTTGGGAAGAACACAAAAGTTCTCCAAGGGACAAAGGGATGCAGACTCAAGCACAAGTTTCGGAAACAATGGACTATAGTTTCATTGCTCTCAATTCTCTCATATGCCTTCAATGTACCAAAAGAGTTCCTTATATAGCTTTTCAAAGGGGTAATGAAAGGTCAAATCTGAGCGATATCAAGGCATATGGAAGGCCAGGAGTCAATTGAGTCGAATCCATGTCAAGGAAAACTCCAAAAGGATTTGGATTATGCACGCATCCCGATGTAGACGGTTTTAGGGGTAAAACCCACATATATACACGATTAGGGGTTTAAAAGTCACGTGTATTAATTTTCACATGTTTTTAGGGATGGTCAAGGAAACATCAAAGGAAAAAAAATGGTCCAAGGGGTCTAAGGAGCCTGTAGAGGGACAAGGGAAGGCCATACAAATGTGATTCACCTGGAGTGGTAAAATCAGCTATAACATTGAATGAGAAAAACGTGAAAGTCACTAACATAACTAGAAAACAAAGACACTTTATGCCTATATGTTAAGCAAAATGATCACCATTGTTTACATCCTACTTGGATATTAGATGATCTTTTACATCCTTCTTGGATACTAGATGATATTTTACTAGATGATACTAACTTGACAATCATTTCTTTCAAATAAATCAGATTCATTTTTACAACCTGCTTGGATACTAACTCGACAATATTTTTCTTAAAATGAATGAGATTCATTTTAGTTTTTACATTCTAATTGGATACTGAATTGACAATATTTTCCTTGTAATGAATCAGATTCATTTGTACCTTAATAATAAAAAGAAGTGAAGTTAGAAGAAATTCACCATGGAGGCTTCCAAGAAAAAGGACCAATCGACTAAAACTTCAAGTGAGTAGATGAATAATTCTCAAATTTAATCACCTCATGTAATTGTGAGAAAATGGGTGTATATAAGAAAAGTGCCAAGGTAACATATGTGTAATAAAGTTAGGTCATGCAGAAACTCAAGCCACAATCCAATTAAATGTCAAGGCAAACAGAAGGACAGTCTCTGCAATCAACAAATGTGTTGGTGTGAAGTTAGAGTGTTTAAGTGGCTTAAAGGTTAGTAGCACAGAGGCCTTTAAGAGAAAAATGCATCTTGATTGAAAGAGATTTGACAAATCATCCAAACACTGAGAACAAAATCATTTATCAATATTTATAAATGGCCAAACATTGAGAGCACATTGATAGTTATAAGTTAGGAAATAATTTAGTCCAAAGAACTAACCTCACATTATGTAGAAACTTATTAACAAACTTGCAATCATCCCCATCCTTCGTACAACCCAAAACGATCTCATTCCTGAGAATATTTTATAAGCCAATAAATTCCACATCAAGGCATGAATGTCAAAGGATGGTCATTCATCAAGTCAAAAGCTTGAAGAGATAGGGGCAAACCTATTAATTATCTGAAAATACTCGTAGAGCATTGAGAAGAAGAAGAAAAGTTTCCTCAGCATTGCAAAATGCACATTTGGAGTAGATTTTGAATTGAGATAACATACTTCTCATATGATAGTGAACTTTGGTCCAAATTGACCCAAACCAATTTTATAGATAAGTGTTTCTTTGATTGCTAAATGTTCCTTGTCACATTCAAGAATGACAATAATTCATAGAATAAAACTAGTTACGTTTTAACTCGTTCCATCACTTACGAATTATTTTCATGGGATTAGATTTAGATGGAAAGCATTCCAATAAAATGAAATTGAAACATATTATTTGAAGAAAAAAAATATTAAATTGAAATGAATTTAATGTTTATACTTTTAATGAAATCTTATTGCCTATGAGTTCAATTTCAAAAAACGTTTTGACCAGTGAAAAATTACCTATAAAGTGTAAACCATCTTTAAAATAAATTTTCAAATTAAAACCATTTAAAAGAACAAGAAACTCAACATGCTACTTAAAACCAAGCAATCTTATTAGTCAAGTATAAACCATCTTTGTAATAAATTTTCAAACTGAAACCAGTTAAAAGAACTAGAAACTCAACATGATACTTCAAGTCAGACCGTCTTATTAGTCTTCACCAAAGTCATATGAAGTTCTCTAACATGTCAGTATTCAATGTGACAAGCTTAATGAAAACTTAATTTGGGAAGTCCTTGTTTATAATGCTGCAAGCCAAGACTGGAAATCAAGAGTTTGAAGCTTCATTGCAAACTCTCAGTGGCCATGATACCAATATCTCCTATTAAGTAGTTGAAGTCAAGGTTATAAAAAGATTTTGCTATAGCATCTGTATTCCGTATTCTCGTTCAGTTCTAGTTTCTTGGACATATGCAAAAAGAACTCTGCATGGTGATTTGGATCTCTGAAATTGGGTTTTTTGTTGAAATTGTGTGACTTTTAATAGTAGATGTGTTTTTTGAATCTACAATATCCTGATATAGGTGGAATCAAATGCAATAAGAGACCTTGGCTCAATCATGTGTGTTTTGCATCTTATACTAGGTTTCATCTTACAAGTCTCATTTTTCATAGAGTTCTGCTTGCTTGAAATAAGAAAATCTATCCTTCTTATGAGCAATGCTTTTCATATTGCATTAGCCTAGTCACTTATTTTTACTACATTCATTGTCTTCTCAATTAAACTTCTGCATGTTCTGATGAGTAAATTTATAATTCCTTTAGGTGAAAAATAAATTATCTGGATCATTTGGAGCCTCTGGCCTTTTCAGTATTGAGGACAGAAGAAAATTGATACTTTTATTTTGGTTTTGCAGATATTAGAGGCCAAGGCATTGTTTTCAGAGGAGTCAAAGAAAATAAACAAGGCCAGATCAGCCAATGCTAGAGGAAGCTTGGGCAATCCAGAAAGGAGCATTCTCTTGATTCTTCCAAGAGCAAAAGTTTGAGCATTTTTCACCAGTTACAGATAGCAGCGAAAAGGCAGATTATTTCAAGTTTGTATCTCTAGAAATAGTGGCACCAGAAATTGCCATTAACTCTGAAGGTGATTATCATATTTCTAGGCAAAAAAATTTGTATAATCACACAACATCTACTGAGGATGTGGAGCATAATGATGAGGATGTCGATGTAGATAATTGCATGCAGGCACAACCAGGTAAAAATGATGCATCTGTACATTCTGCAACAGGGTTGTCTAATGAGGAGGATATTTCTTTTTGTGATCTGGAAGATGAGGATGATACACTAGTGCAAACAGATTCAGCGAATAATGGGTTCACCTCAATACAAGTTCCATTCAATTAGCAGATAATTATAATCAGTTGAAATGCAGACAGGTTGTAACGATAAACAATACAACTCCTTAATAAAATATGCAAATGATAACACTCCAAAGGTTTTAAGGTTCACTTTGCACAATTTCTCAAAACCTGATGGACCGAAGGCAATCCTGACTCTTGGAAGCGATGATGCTTGCAAGGGTAAATGGATACCTGTGGTTTTGGCTAGAGATGTTATTATTGATAAATACTTTGTCTGCAATTGTTTCAATCATCTATTGATGGATTGGATGATAATGAATCGTGGCTGGCAGCTCATTGTATCATCTAAAATAGTATCATGGGTACTGATATTGTCTTCAATTGTGTCAATTGATGTATGATGGATTGATAGTGGTTAGTTTGGCTACTTATCATATAGTGTCAAGAGTGTTCACTAATACTGTGTTATTACCTTGAATTATCAAATGTATATATATATTGAAATCTTTGCTTTTACTCTTCTTGATGTTATTTTCTGTATTTATGAAGTGCAGAAAATGTCTTCAAATTTGTACCATTTTTGCCAAACCATACAATGCTATCATGTCTACTCCTTGAACAGGACTTTTGTTAATGTGAGAAGTTAGAACTATATAAACCATCGTCAAATGTTTGTTTTCCAAGCTACTTTGACAACCTATGCTAGCACAATTATGAATTTTGGAACCACATGGACAACAAGTAATTCAAATTATGACTACACATTGGCTTCTTTTCTTCATCAGATATATTTCTCCCGCACAATGGCATGTTCACTATATAATGTGATGTTAAACTGTTAATTTTCTGATTTTTCAATACATTGAAGTGCTCCATTTTTTTTGGTATTACTTGCAATCTCCCACT
>LPNX011212595.1:145555-207795 GCA_001517045.1 Pseudotsuga menziesii
GGAGGTAAGGGAGTGAGCGCAGGGGCTGCAGGAGATGGAGGGAGAATGATGTACGACAGAAGGATGACAGAGAGAGGACGTGGATGAAGGTGTAGCAGACGCGTAGCAAGAAAAAGGGAGTACAAGCGCTAGCCAAAACTCCCTCAACCCGCTAGATAAAATATTGTTAAAATTGTAATGTAAAAGGTTTTGATTGCAATTTCTGTTTATAAAAGTTAAAATGACAAAATTATTAAAATAGTAATTTTTAAGAAAGATTTTGACCGGTTTTGATTAAAAATTTATATTAATTTTGATTTACTTTATATATAAAAAATTTATACTAATTTTGATTCAATTTTGAAAATTTTATACTAATTTTAATTTAATTTATATATGTAAAGGATGTATCTTATTAATGATATTTTAAGTGACTATAATTTATTTAGTTCTAGGTATTGTAATAGTAATTTTAGTTTTCTTTAATGTTAATTATGTTGTTATAGATTAGTTCAAGAAATTTATGCTAATTTTTATTTAGGTTATGAATGTAGAGGGTGTAATTATTTGATGTTATTTTATTTAGTTTTATATATTATAATAATTAATTTATATTTTTAGTAGGATTAAATGATGGTAAATAAGCTATTTACCATTATATGAAAGACTAATTTCTTAAATTTTACATTACCTGAATCCATGCAACTCACAAAGCGAAATTAAGTAATTTTGTTAATTTTAATTTAGCCTATAAATATTTATAACAACAACATTTTGAATTTTGTACATTTAAAACCAATTCCAGCCACTTAAGCAATATGATAAGTACATGAAAATGCAAGGAATGCATCTTATGTTTATGTAGTCCTAATGGAAATATAGAGAAACATATTTTAACCTACTTGAAAAACTGAATGATTTATAAAAGGGCCAACGAAAAATCAAATTCCCAATAGAGCCTTGTGCAAACATGAGGAGCCTGGTGCAAACCAAAGGTCATAGCTACCTTAATATGTTTGAAGTAACATAATCGATCTTACCATATTTTGAGAATTCTATTTTTGACAAGATAACCTTTGTATAAATGCATTTGGTTTAGACAAAGTAATCTTTGAATAAATGCATTTCTTCTTTGATTTATTATCAATCTCCATAATTTTTTAAATTCCAACCTACATGCTAAACTTTGGATAAATGAAATTGGAAGTCTTGACCTCTCGTCACAAGTGTCATCAAATTCATGATGATAGGAAAGTTTCATATGTGTAAATTTCTTGTCAAATTCTAGTAATAGTAATCCCCTGGGATTTTTAAAGACCAAAGCAATGTTCATGAAAGGTTATTTATTTATATAACTAATTCAGGTTAGAAAATATTTTGTAGCTCTGTAGTTGGAAGGTATTTGGTATTTGAATCATGAGGCTTATCATACTAATAGTATTGCATCAGTTGTACGAACTTCTCATACTTGGTGTCTAGGCAGTTACAATAGATTAATGGAAAAGCTAAATGCAGTGAACCAATTTTCTTATTGCTCCTGCTCCACTTCCACCAAACACTATCAAGGGCTACAAACAGGAAATAGGAAGCTTTTGTCATGGACCTGGACATGCAGATGGTCCAATCGACGGCAGACATTCATGACACCACCAAATACCACATCAAGCACTTGGAATGTTACGCTTTGTTTTCAACTTTCAGGTCTTGAAAATCCAACTAATCAAACATATGGAGCTATATTTTCTCAAACTAAGCTATTGATGCAGGTGTTCTTTGTAGATTAAACAAACATACTTATGTCTGTTATGTGCATCATTATTCATATATTTAGAAACATAAAAATAAAAATCAACACCAGGTATTTAAAAATAGAAATAAACGTCAGATTTTGCCAAAGTTTGATAGTAGAAATAGAAAATCAGTACCAAGTTTTTTTCCGTCTCTCCGCTAGCTCCTTTCTCTCCATTAGCCCCATTAGCCGAGGGTCCACGAGCACCAGCGCTAAAATGTTCCTTCTCAAATGACTTTTCAAAAATATTCTACTGTAGCTCGTTATTCAAAACATCGAATGCGCTTAGCCTCATCAGAAGCCCCAGCTGTGCCAAGCAGCATCGTCTACAGAGCAAAAGGTATCTTGCTGGGCATGAGAATTTTTAGTTACATATTTAGTATAGGCTATATACAGGCACCATCCCCTCTAATTATAGTCGTAGAGCCCGGTGGTTTTGCATCTGCATATAAATATACAGAGGTGGAGAAGTTTGAATCAATAATAGTTGACCCCGCATCAAAGACAAAGTCGGAGATGGCAGCAACACCAATTGCAAATCTAGTCCTAATTGCTTACCTTGAACCCGATCGAGTAGATTCAGTGCCCTATTTGAGCCCCAGCTGTGGAGGAATCGTGCTCGTTAGCTTGTTATCGAGGAGATCTATGGTGTTTAGGTATGTTCACAGTATTAACGATGGGTATCGAACCCTGAAGCTCATTGACGAAAAGATTTAGGATAGCAAGATTGACTAGATACTACAGCTCCGTCGGGATCTCACCAAAGAAACTATTTGCGGACAGGTTGAGGGACTGTAGATTTGTGCAGCTGGAAATGAAGGGCGAGATCGAGCCGCCGATGCCTAAGCCTGCAAAGCTGAGCCTGAAAACCCTCTCATTGTTGCAGGTCATGCCTTCAAGCTCCGAGATGGTTTCGTTGTAGGGCGTTTTGAGTTTGTCACTGGTCCACTGTGTGAGCTTGGATTTGAATCCAGTTTGTTTCCCTCAGATTTTATTATTTTTCTTTTTATTTTAGCAGAGTGCAATTTGAGGTGTAGATTGTTGGACTAAGAACCAATTGAACTTACCCTGCTTTATCCACCAGTCAAAAATGACTCTAAGCTCGAGCTTTTCTACTCATGAAATTATATTTACACTTTTTATTGGCATTTGAGTTTTCTCTAAATACTCATTGTTAACACCCAATTTCATTTTTTTTAAATACTCATTGTTAACACCCAAATTTTCTGGTGTCATTGGACTAAATCAGGGCATCTTCAAATCAGCCCCAGGATGTGAAGATTTAAGGAGAGATGATTTGACACAAGTAAGATTTTGCTAGGATTTTTATTATTTTGAGCACTTATCTAAGGTTTCTTTCTCAACCAGCGATGTATATATGTTCAGATTTTAACATCAGTCCCACGGCATATGTTGGCTACAATCAGGCTTCAAATTTGAAGCCTTTAGAGCCCTTCAAAAGCCATTTTAAATGTCATAGAAGGCCCCAAGGAATTTTACTTAGCAAAAAAAATTTGGTTTCATTTCTAGCACTTCAATAATGAAATTGAGTAAGCCCGATTAAATTTGCGACAGAAGGGCAGCTACACAATTTGCTTGTCCATGGATTCAATGGACTATGGAAGAGTTGAGACTCAAGTCTTCCCAAGTTCCCTTGAATAATGAGATCATGGATGACGATCTCGGTCCCATTCGACACAGAGCACGGTGGGCCACTGGGATGCCTAGTGCCAAGTTCAAGTCGATGAGTTAGGATTGTGACACAGGATTCGATGTTCACTTTCAAAGCATTTAATGGAATTGGCATGCATTTAAATCTTGGTATGAGATGATGTCAGCTGCCAACTCGGTTTTCCATCTTTCATCTTATTGTTCACCGAGTAACGTGATCTCACAACTTACAAGTCACTTGTATTTGAGTATATGATGTGAAATTAAATGCTCATATGAGTCATACCTATGGATGGTGAATTGATTTGATAACCCTCCATTGTCAAGGCTCCATAAGGAAAAAATAATGGTGTTGTTTTTTGGGTTACAACTTACAAGTTGCAATTTACAATGCATTGAACAATCTTTGCTAGATTTGAACCTAACCTGGTAAAATGGGTATGTAAGTTTCCAGACCAGAGTTTCACCCAATGCTAGACATTTCTATTATGACCACAACAAGACTTGGATGGCGGATCTTTGGTAGCAGGCTAGAAGCACGCTGCCATCTCTTTGTGCTCATGAATCATATCTTATACTAGTTAGTCTAGGATTCTAGGATTTATTCCAATTTCCATTCATTTACTAGGGTCAAAATCATTTGAATCAACACTCCCAGTCTCCCACAGTCCACCTAGGTTGCTTAGTCTACCTCTCCCATCGGAGAAAGGGGGTTAGGTAGTAGAGACAAAGGAAACTGGAATGGGGGGCCAACCAGAGAGAAGGGTTGTACAATATGCATATAGTCAGCTCTAAAAGAAATGAAAGATTTTTTCATATACCTAACCAAAGATTATCATTACTTAGTTTGTTGGGATGCTTACGCGGTAACTCTTGCACCCGAGTTGTTTATGATGGTTTCCTCTGTTGACAATGGCTACGATTTGGAGAGGCTCATTCCCATCATTATACCACAAGTGGGTTGCTCCTTCAAATATCGCTATTACGTCTCCCCTCCTCACTCACCGCACCTTTTGACTTGAGTCCTCTTCTTCTTCCTCCTCTTCCTCCCGTGGGGTCTCTGATCTACACCTTGAGCGCCCTCATAACGAAGAATGATCTCTGAAAGCCTTTGGACACCTTGAGAAAACAATATCCAGTTTTCCCTCACCTGCATAGATATATCTATGTTATGTAGAAGCAATTATAAAATGATTTTTTTTTAATCATGTGAAATACACAAACATGCATTCACCTACCTCAAGAAAGGTAAACCAACCCTGAAGCGTCAGGATATTGTGGAATTGAGATGGCATTGATTCCAATTGTCTTTTTGTAGAAGGAAACAGTTGCACACTCTAATTCCTTGTTGTCTTCTGCGGTGGACAACTCGAAGGTTCCACCTTTGTCACTGGTAGGAGCAAGAGAAGCAAAGGTATAACGTTGGGTAGGCTGGATTGAGCTTCCCCGAACTTAAAGAGATTGGTGAAGTCTATGAAAAAAAACATTAGTTTGCGTTTATGAGTACAGTACAGTCGGAGGTCGGGACTCAGACTCTCAACTCTCCAATTCTATGCTTCAGTGTCTCCCTAATTTCTGTTTCCTCCATAAGATTATGCAAAGCTAAGCTATTGACTTGGTTTTCGTTAATTTACAGGTATGTATAGCGTTTTACACTTGTGTAACATTTTATACGTGGATAAAAGTTAAATGTGTTGATTGTTGGAGTTCCTTCTTGTTCTATAAATATAACGATTTAAAATTTCTCCATCCAAAATGTTGTTTGAAATTTGTAATGTATTATGTGATTAGGTGTCCTCCAAACTAAGTCTCGAATACCCAATAGATGTAACCTTAAAAAACCCAGTATTTAAATGAAATCAGAACCAAAATAATGTATACTTTTCATAGTCTAGGACCACAACTTTGTTTGGGCGGATGTGTCTGAAATTTGTAATGTATTATGTGATTGGGTGTCCTCCAAACTAAGTATCAAATACTCAATAGATGTAACCTTAAAAAACCCAGTATTTAAATGAAATCAGAACCAAAATAATGTATACTTTTCATAGTCTAGGACCACAACTTCGTTTGGGTGGAGGAGCAAGAAGAAAGAGCCTTGTATTTGAGTTCCAAATCTGTCAATGCTATTTATCTACCGTGAATTGCAAGCATTAGGTTGAAAGAACAATATTTGAATATAAGTGTTTAAATTATTCCAATTTCCTCAATGAAATCCAAAGGTTGAAAGGATAAAATATTTAACAACTGACACTGTAAATGTTATAGACTCTGACCCCTTTGTTTTACTATCAACGTTCTAATACTGGAAACAATAAGCATAAATTTTCTACCAATATATGTAAACAAGGGAATCCCTTGACAAACATTCATGAATGAGGGACTGCGAGTGCACATGATTTCAACATCCTCTCTATCGCAAACCTCCCAAATGTGTGTTTATGGTTAGTCTTCCTTGTTGACTTTGGTAGACACTAGACACCCAACTTGTAGTGATATTTGTTGGAGAATTTTAAGTTCTTCCTTATAGTGAACTAATAAATACGTAACCTTTTTGATAGGGCTGATAAACTCAATATTGATTCGAGGGACTATCCATAATCTACCTAAAATTGAGGATTTTGTTTGATCACTTCTAATTGGGGTGTAAACTCGATATACATTGGAGGGACTATCCATAATCCACCTAAAGTTGGGACTTTTATTTGATCACTTTCAATTGAGCATATGGGGAGGACATGATTCAATTCTAAAAATAAATGCTGAATTTAGGGTTAATAAAAAAGTTATTGCTCACGACATGATTCAATTCTAAAAATAACTGATGAATTTAGGGTTAATAAAAAAGTTGTTGCGTGAAATAATTAGGCATTACATTCTAGTGTTTTTCATATAGGTAGGCCCAATCAAACTTGACCAATAGAGCCACCATCAAGAGGAATCAATCCTCCATTTGAAGGTCCTTCCAAATTCCAATGTCTTATTTTATCAACGACCTAACAACCGAGTATTTCACGAGCTTGACAGATTTGTCCCTTATCTAAGTTCAATAAACTATGTGCTCTAGGGATCGGGAGAGTAAATGGTTTACCTCACTAATTCCATGTAAATGTTAAATCACTTAGGATTTCTTCTTATTGTCATTTTTTTTTCTATACACTATTTTTTATCAATAATAAAATTTTGCTGTACACTTACAGTTTCAAATGAAAAGAATGATTTATTTTTACATGTCAACATTGGAGGGTTCAATTTCTCACAACACTTCAAAGTTAAATGGAACCCTACCCTTCAAATTTGATCCTTCGCTACAATCATGATAGGTTTTGAAGTCAAATCAGCATTTGTTATGCATCTACAGCTTTTGCATTAAATCACTCTTCTTCCACCAGCAAGAGTGCCTCTTTATCAGCTTAGTCATAGGGCCATGGTGTTCTATGATGGAAATGACTCAAAAGAAGAGTATCCTGAGTTTCAAAGGTAAAATATTGTTGGAAAATTAGATCAAAGGTAATGCTATATCAAGGGAATCTGCTTTAGTAAGTTTAAAAGCGTCCACGTCACGGGTTTCCACAAACTACAGTTAGCAAAAGTAGCGTTAGTATGGAATACAGATGATCCCACAAGACCAGATCCAATTCAACATAGAATCCTTTCATGCAGTGGCGTTTTACTTCAACTAGTCAACATTCTGATTGTCAAGGTAAGCGTTGCTTTTCATAATTTTTCTTCACCATTGAAATAGGATAAGGTGTTTCATGGCTTGAGAATGTTAGAGATAATTCCCAACTGATCAAATAAAGTGTTTTAGTTAGTTGGGAATAGGATTATCATTTTTCTATCTTGAACAAACCCAAAGCTACTTTCTTTACTTTCTTAATTTAACCTAGGCTTTCAGGACAATATGGAAGGATTTTCCATATTCTAAAATGTTAATGGAAGAAAGCTTAATTACTGCTCCTAATTTATAGTTAGTTACTATTCATTAGGGATAATTACACATAGATAATGATGGGAATAAGGATTGATGGGAATAATGATGGGAACTAGCAGTTTTATTATTATGAGCACTTATCTAAGGTTGCTTGCTCAACCATCGATGTATATATGTTCAGATTTTAACATCAGTCCCACGGGGTATGTTGGCTACAATCAGGCTTCAAATTTGAAGCCTTAAGAGCCCTTAAAAATCCATTTTAAATGTAATAGAAGGCCACAAGGAATTTTACCAAGAAAAAAAATTGGTTTCATTTCTAGCACTTCAATAATGAAATTGAGTAAGCTGGGGCAAATTTGTAACAAAAGGGTAGCTACAAAATTCGCTTGTCCACGGATTCAGTGGACTATGGAAGACTTGAGACTAAAGTCTGAAGTCTCCCCAAGTTCACTTGAATAGTTAGATCATGGATGACGATCTCTGTCCCAATCGAAACCGAGCACAGTGGGCCACTGGGATGCCTAATGCCAAGTTCAAGTCAATGAATCAGGATTGTGACATAGGATTCGGTGTTCACTTTCAAAGCATTTAATGGCATTGGCATGCATTTAAATCTTGATATGAGATAATGTCAGTTACCAAATCGGTTTTCCATCTTCCATCTTATTGTTCACCGAGTCATGTGATCTCACAACCTAGTCATCTTATTGTTCACCGAGTCATGTGATTTCACAACCTAGTCATCTTATTGTTCACCAAGTCATGTGATCTCACAACTTACAAGTCACTTGAGTACTTGAGTATATGATGTGAAATTAAATGCTCATATGAGTCATACCTATGGATGGTGAATTGATTTGATAACCCTTCATTGTCAAGGCTCGGTAAGGAAAAAATAATGGTGTTGTTTTTTGGGTTACAACTTACAAGTTGCAATTTACAATGCATTGAGCAATATTTGCTAGATTTGAACCAAACCTGGTCCAATGGGTATGTAAGTTTCTAGACCAGAGTTACACCCAATGCTAGACATTTCTATTATGAACACAACAAGACTCACATGGAGGATCTTTGGTAGTAGGACAGTAGCATGCTGCCATTTGTTTGTGCTCATGAATCATATGTTATACTAGTTAGTCTAGGATTATAGGATTTATTCTAATTTCCATTCATTTACTAGGGTCAAAATCATTTGAATCAACACTCCCAATCTCCCACGGTCCACCTAGGCTTCTTAGTCTACCTATCCCATTGGAGGAAGGGGGTTAGGCAATAGAGACAAAGGAAACTGGAATGGGGGGCCAATTAGAGAGAAGGGTTGTACAATATGCATATAGTCAGCTCTAAAAGAAACGAAATAATTTTTCATATACCTAACTAAATATTATCATTACTTAATTTGTCGGGATGCTTACGCAGTAACTCTTGCGCCCGAGTTGTTTATGAGGGTTTCTTGTGTTGACAATGGCTACGATTTGGAGAGGCTCATTCCCATCATTATACCACCAATGGGTTGCTCCTTCAAATATCACTATTACGTCTCCCCTCCTCACTCACCTCACCTTTTGACTTGAGTCCTCTTCTTCTTCCTCCTCTTCCTCTTGTGGGGTCTCTGATCTACACCCTGAGTTCCCTCATAACGAAGAATGATCTCTAAAAGTTTCTAGACACCTCTGGAAAACAATACCCAGTTTTCCCTCACCTGCACTGATATATCTATGTTATGTAGAAGCAATTATAAAATGATTTTTTGTAATCATGTGAAATACACAAACATGCATTCGCCTACCTAAGGAAAGGTAAACCAACTCCAGAGCATCGGGATATTGTGGAATTGAGATGGCATTGATTCCAATCATCTTTCTATAGAAGGAAACAGTTTCACACTCTAATTCCTCATTGTATTCTGCGGTGGACAACTCGAAGGTTCCACCTTTGTCATAGGTAGGAGCAAGAGAAGCAAAAGTAGAACGTTGGGTAGGCTAGATTGAGCTTCCCCGAACTTAAAGATATTTGTGAATTCTGTGAAAAAAAACATTATTTTGGGTTTACGAGTATAGGATAGTCGGAGGTCGAGACTCAGACTCTCAACTCTCCAATTCTATGCTTCAGTGTCTCCCTAATTTCTTTTTCCTCCAGAAGATTATGCAGAGCTAAGCTATCGACTTGGTTGTCATGAATTTACAGGTATGTATAGTGTTTTACACTTGTGTAACATTTTATACATGGATAAAAGTTAAATGTGTTGATTCTTGGAGTTCCTTCTGGTTTTATAAATATAACGATTTAAAATTTCTACATCCAAAATGTTGTTTGAAATTTGTAATGTATTATGGGATTGGTTGTCCTCCAAACTAATTCTTGAATACTCAATAGATGTAACCTTAAAAAACCCAGTATTTAAATGAAATCAGAACCAAAATAATGTATACTCTTCATAGTCTAGGACCACAACTTCATTTGTGCGGAGGTGTTTGAAATTTGTAATGTATTATGTGATTGGGTGTCCTCCAAACTAAGTCTCGAATACTCAATAGATGTAACATTAAAAAACCTAGTATTTAAATGAAATCAGAACCAAAACAATGTATACTTTTCATAGTCTAGGACCACAACTTCGTTTGGGCAGAGGAGTAAGAAGAAAGAGCCTTGTATTTGAGTTCCAAGTCTATCAATGCTATTTATCTACCGTGAATTGTAAGCATTAGGTTGAAAGAACAATATTTGAATATAAGTGTTTAAATTATTCCAATTTCCTTAATGAAATCCAAAGGTTGAAAGGATAAAATATCTAACAACTGACACTGTAAATGTTGTAGACTCTGACCCCTTCGTTTTCCTGTCATCCTTCTAATAATGGAAACAATAAGTACAAATTTTCTACCAATATATGTAAACAAGGGAATCCCTCGACGAACGTTCATGAATGGGGGACTGGGAGTGCACATGATTTCAACATCCTCACTATTGCAAACCTCCCAAACATGTGTTTATCATTAGTCTTCCTTGTTGACTTTGGTAGACACTAGACACCCAACTTGTAGTGATATTTGTTGGAGAATTTTAAGTTCTTCCTTATAGTGAACTAATAAATACTTAACCTTTTTGATAGGGCTGGTAAACTCTATATTGATTAGAGGGACTATCCATGATCTACCTAAAATTGAGGATTTTGTTTGATCACTTCGAATTGGGGTATAAACACGATATACATTGGAGGGAATATCTATAATCGACCTAAAATTGGGACTTTTGTTTGATCACTTTGAATTGAGCATATGGGGAGGACATGATTCAATTTTAAAAATAAATGCTGAATTTAAGATTAATAAAAAAGTTGTTGTCGAGGACATGACTCAATTCTAAAAATAATTGCTGAATTTAGGGTTAATAAAAAAGTTGTTGCTTGAAAGAATTAGGCATTACATTCTAGGGTTTTTCTTTTAGGTAGGCCCAATCACACTTGACCAATAGAGCCACCATCAAGCGGAATCAATCTTCCATTCAAGGGTCCTTCCAAATTGCAATGCCTTATTTTATCAACGACCTAACAACTGAGTATTTCACCGGCCCGACAAATTTGTCCCTTATCTAAGTTCAATAAACTATGTGCTCCGGGGATCAGGAGAGTACATGGTTTACCTCACTAATTCCATGTAAATGTTGAATCACTTAGGATTTCTTCTTATTGTCATTTTTTTTCTATACACTATTTTTAATAAATAATAAAATTTTGCTGTACACTTATAGTTTCAAATGAAAAGAACGATTTATTTTTACATGTCAACATTGAAGGGTTGAGTTTCTCACAACCCTTCAAAGTGAAATGGAACCCTACCCTTCAAATTTGATCCCTTGCTACAATCATGATATGTTTTGAAGTCAAATCAGCATTTGTTATGCATTTACAGTTTTTGCATTAAATCACTGTTCTTCCACCAGCAAGAGTGCCTCTTTATTAGCTTAGTCATAGGGCCATGGTGTTTTGTGACAGAAACGACTCAGAAGAAGAGGAGCCTTAGTTTCAAAGGTAAAATATTGTTGTAAAATTATATTGAAGGCAATGTTATATCAACGGAATCCGCTCCAGTAAGTTTAAAAGCGTCCATGTCACGGGTTTCCACAAACTACAGTTAGCAAAAGTAGCGTTAGTATGGAATACACATGATCCCACAAGACCAGATCCAATTCAACATAGAATCCTTTCATGCAGTGGCGTTTTACTTCAACTAGTCAACATTCTGATTGTCAAGGTAAGCGTTGCTTTTCATAAGTTTTCTTCACCATTGAAATAGGATAAGGTGTTTCATGGCTTGAGAATGTTAGAGATAATTCCCAACTGATCAAATAAAGTGTTTTAGTTAGTTGGGAATAGGATTATCATTTTTCTATCTTGAACAAACCCAAAGCTGCTTTCTTTGCTTTCTTAATTTAACCTAGGCTTTCAGGACAATATGGAAGGCTTTTCCATATTCTAAAATGTTCATGGAAGAAAGCTTAATTACTACTGCTTCTCTTAATTTATTGTCAGTTACTATTCACTAGGGATAATTACACGCAGATAATGATGGGAATAAGGACTGAGTCTTTTGTACAAAGGCAGACGGCATATATGAATTTGTAAAGTCTGACTCGTTTTAAGTTTAAACAAATTTTGTCTCACAAAAGGAAGATTTCTTATTCTTCAAATATAGAGTCATCTTCCAAGGTTCCAGAGAGAAGTATGAAAGAAGCAATGGTTGCAAATAAGTCCCTTTGTTTCCAATGCAAAAGCACCTTTGATGCTTCTGGGTGATTGATTATACATGTAGTGAAAATGCCATATGGAATGGACAGATGCTATATAACTATTGTTCGTAGGTTTTTCCTGCAGCTCCCATGTACATTTGTTCATCTATTCATATTACAAAAATTGTAAATAAAACTTGTAGCATTTTTTTGTAATTCTTATTGATATTTAAAACAAGGCAACCTATGGGCATTCCAATAAAAGATTTAAAAGCTTGTTCTGTGAAAGACTATCATCTGAATGATTCTGTTTAAATTCATCACACTGGCTGGTATAATTTGAGTGAAATAGTTTTGTCTTTTTGTGCCAACTTGCCAAGATAAATTGAAGACTGAAGTTCATTCATGTCGTTTCTTCTAATTATGCCAATTAGCAAAAGCTAGTTGGGTTTGGTTTAATTTAATTGTTTCAAGGCTCAAGAGTATCTAGGTCAAATTGCTCTACAGCTCGGGGAAGAGATCTACATCACTACTGGCATGTAATGCTTAGAAAAAGAGCAGACTTCTTATGTCTTTTAAACACCATAACATAACAAATAAGAAAGAGTCGACATAGCTTAGTCTTTCGACCTTAGATTTATTTAAATAGGGATCAACAACTATTGAGGTTCGCACCATAACTTTTTTGATCGCTCTCAACACTTAATAAATCCAAAGTTAAGGTTGATCTAGGTTAGTGTTAGTAAATAAATCCAAAGTTAAGGTTGATCTATGTTAATGTTAGTAAATAAATCCAAGGTTAAGGTTATCTATGTTACTGTTAGTAAATAAACCTAGGGTTAAGGTTGTTAGTAAACAACACTTAAGATGTCTATTTTTAGATTAATAAATGATTGAACTTTCCATTTACTGCTTTACTCTTGGGTTGGAGAATTGGCCTTCAATGTTGTATTTACATTTATCTTTACCAAGCAGAAAATTACCCCATATATCCTCAATTCTCTGGTTTTGCTGACTTTGAGTGCAATTCTGCTTTGGGTTAATTCAGACAATGACAGGCCCAAGGGAGTGAATACTGCCAAGTACATAGTAGGCTTCATTTGCACTGTTGCAGCTTTGGCAATATATGGACTGCTTCCTCCATTAATGCAGGTTATATTCAATAGGGTTATAAAGAAGGAGACTTTTGCATCCCATTCCAACTCCAAATCCATTCTGAGACCCAGATCCACTAATAGCAAAGGTAAGGTGGATAGAACCTATGGGGGTGTGGAGAGAGTTAAAAGAAAATAGATTAAGAGCCACCGCTTTAAGATATGGTTTATATATTTGTTGTTTAAGAAATAGTTTACCCTGTAGTTTAAGCATAGGCACCTTAACCAATTCAATATCCCATATAAAAAGCCAAGGGTTAGGACAAAGTTGGTGACAGTCTTTGTACTAGTATAGGTTTAAGCAGCAGTCATTTACCTATTGTATTAAATAGGGTTATAAAGAAGAATACTTTTGTAGTGGTTCCAAAGATGCAAATTTTCATATCCATAGTTGCCACTGTGGTGTACATAACTGGATTGTTTGTTAGTGGGGAGTTTCAATATATGAAATTAGAGGCTGAGAGTTTCACAACAAGGAAAGTTTCCTATGACATTGATATGGTCTGCAATAGGATGACAATTTTCTTCTTTAAGTGGACTGGATTTGATCTTTCTGGTGCCTTCCTTGTTCTCTAGCCTTCTCTATTGTGCCCATATTATCAGTGGGTTTCTTCCATGACATAATGGATGCTTTGAAAATTATTTTCATGTTGTTAAGTATATGGGGATTTGTTTCCTATATATTTGGTGGGTTTTTGGATTCAAAGCTTGCTAAAGGTGTGTTTCCCATGATATGATATGCTCTCGAGTTTTTAACTCGTGATATCTTTAATCTATGTAATTTTTTCATGTATTTTGTTTTATTAGTAGCATTTATGTTATGGCAGTCTTACTTGTAGATGCAAATGATGTGACTTTTATTTGAAGAGGATTTATGGTATCAGGTTCATTGATCACACTAGGTTCAGGTATGCCATTTATGCCTTTCTCTCCATTCCTTTCCACACCCATTCCCATGCCTTCAACCTCAATTCCCTGACATCCCAAGATCCCATCTCAAAAGATTGAATGAAGGGATTCTCTCACTCTACTAAGGAGATGAAAGATGGCAGAAGCGGAGCATGCTTTCCATTTTAAGGTTGACCTTGTTGGTGTACTAATTTATTTTGCACTTGTTATGGATCCTAATATAATTATACAACAATGCCTAATTTGTATAAATAAACTAATTATATTTCAGGTTGTTCATATTATATTTATTATTGTGTCATTATTTTATGTATAAATCTTTAATTTGTATGAATAAATTACTTAAATTTATCTTTAATGTAATACTAAATAATTTGAAACTTTTTGTGGTTACACTTCTATTGATATAGAGCTTTGCATTTGCTTTGTCAAATAATTGAGTTAAAAATAATATTATTTGTATGTTTAATTCAAATAAGAGTAGTTTTTATCGCTTTGAAAGGTGTACACAAACTTTAGTTCATATCCTATTTATTATAAACTTCCAGGCATATTATCATGAGACATGATACATGTTGAAGATGATTACTTATTCATTGTAGTGAATCCACAAATTGAATTAAAATAATTAAATATAATTAATGAGGTGGTTTCAATTTCAGCCTTGTGCACATAAAGCAATGAAACCAAATCATATCATTCCTAGAAACAGGTTACTTTGCATTTATATTATGTTTACAAAAATTATCATCCTTGTTGGTGTGCATTTGGCCAACTTTGATCACCTGAAATGGTTGGCATGCCAATTTTATGGCATGAATAGTTGAATGTGGATTTATTAGTGATACCAAGTGCTTTAGATTTGGATGTAAAATTTATGGTGTGCTATATATCAAGAACTAGTCATGGTTTCATAAGCAAGTGCATTTCACATGATAATTGATAATAATTGGTTACACATAAGGGGTTGTGTGTGATAAGACCTAAAACATGTTAGGTGCATGTGTTGAAGGGTGACAGAAGCTTGCCACTTACTAGAATTATTCAAAAACAAATTGTGAATTGATCTTCTTGATAGAACAACTCATTATTACAATGTCATTTTATGCATTAAAATCGAAAAAAAATAAAGAGGCATATGAGAACTCATTTAATTCAACCATGAGTGAATAATTTACTTAAAAGAGCTATTAATAAGATACTATGCAATAACTCAAATTAAGCAATGGAATAATAGCCATAGAATTGGGAGTGCTAGGTTATTAGTTCCTTCAAGTATCCATTCCCTTAGAATATAGACATTATGCAATGATAAAATACAATACTATTAACTAAAAACATGTATTTTATAAATGAAGAACCAAAATATACCTTGTACATGGCTCATATCAAAATAATTATTAAGGTATTTAAATACTCAACTAATGAAACATCATCAACCAAAAACCTTTGTAAGTGAAGGATCCTTCCATACTCCAATGTATATTGAAATGCTTGTCACATAACTTTTATTATTACATCTATGTACGTTATATTACAAGTCTTAATGAAACATTGAAGACAATGTTTCATTGTATATTTATTAATTATTTATAATTAAATATACTAATACCATTATTATGATTCAAATTATGTTTAATGATATATTAAATTTTTAAACGTCCGTGAATACCTTTCATAATGAGAGTAGATACATATTTAAGATGGTTACTTATTTATTGTAGTGAATTTACAAATTGTGATTGCATTGATTCCATCAAAACAAATGTTAATATAGGGATAAGTAAAGTTAGTCTCCATTTTTGAAACTTTAAATTTCAATTAAAATAGGGTTTAAATGTATTCCTAAGTTTCAAAATATTTAATTACATTGAAGGGTTTGTTTAAATGAAGTGCATTCCAAATTATTAAAATTGGTATATTCAAGTTTTATTCATATTATGTGGGTTTCTAATGCATTTAAGTATGATTTTAATTACACACAAGATGCGTATTCATTGCACTGAGAGAAGCGAGGTGCTCTTAGCCATGTATGGGGGAGATCCTGTCACGTTAGTCATGTTATGCTAGCTGACATAAAAAAAAACATTATGTTTACCAACATAAATAAAAAATAAAAAAATAATATTGTGGATTCATATATTTATATAGTGTCCACTCAATCCAAAAATGTCGTCTAATATATCAAATAATAAAAAGCCAAAATAAAACTAAATGAAAAGTAATTAAAAGATCCATGTTAACACCTAAAGAAATTGGATCCCTCTCAATGCTTTCTAGATCCACGTTTAAGATGGATCTATGCTGGTGCTAAGTAAGTGTGAGCTTGTATATAATAAATGGAAATTTAAATGTAGATTGATTTAAGGCTCGTTATATTTGCACAAGATTATCATAAAGTGAAAAAAAATCAAAATTTTAGGGTGCATCCACGAAGGTGGGTTACATTTTTTGGCAATGTGAATTCGGCAAAAATTGAAAAACGTACCTCGATCGAGATTTTAATAAACCCTCGATCGAGGGTT
Organism: Pseudotsuga menziesii; assembly: GCA_001517045.1. Taxonomy (NCBI): domain Eukaryota; kingdom Viridiplantae; phylum Streptophyta; class Pinopsida; order Pinales; family Pinaceae; genus Pseudotsuga; species Pseudotsuga menziesii. The sequence goes on from LPNX011212595.1 coordinate 162,248, forward strand.
TAGAAAGCGCTCGATCGAGATTCTATTAAATGCTTGATTGAGATTTTTGTTAACCCTCGGTCGATGGTGCAGAACCTTGATCGAGGGTTAAAAAAAGCTCGATTGAGTGTTAAAGTAGACCTCGATCGAGCATCTTTAATTTCCTATAAATAGGCAACATGCCCATAATTTAATTGGATATGGATATGAACTTCCTTTGATGGATACAGTCGTAGATTAATTGGGTTATAGATGTGATTAATCACATCTATGCCTCCAATCAATCACATCTATAACTCCAATTACTCTACAACTAATATCTATACATAAAATCTAGGGGAAGTGATAATTGCAATGCGTTTACTTGTTTTTTCTTCAAGATATGTACTATTACCCTCACGTATCATTCTTATAGTCGAAATTATGTTTTATTAAAATTTATTATCATATAATTCTATGTTTGATTTTAATTTTATTTGGGTGTCCATATTCGTGTGCACACTCGAATATGTTTTTAGTTAAAGTTTTGAAAAACTCAATTAAGTTGCTAGCTCGATCGAGCTTTTCTCTAACTCGTTCGATCAATGGTTTTAGAGACCTTGATCAAACTCATAACTTGATCTTGAATCCCCATTTGAATTCATGTCATTGAACATTTTGAATTCTTGACGAAGTGAGAATTAGTATCATGTTTAGTTTCCATTCTTTTTGTTTTTTGAATCCCATAGTCGCCATAACACATTTTATTTTATTTATTTTCCTCCACTCTTAACATTATGAAACACCAAAACAATTAGTCACATGTTATTGATGTAAATTCTAATGCCATTCAATAATTTATTAGCAATATTAATTGCAAATGTGTGGCACAATAACAATTTTGAAAAGTAAACAATGGAAATTGATATAACCCAAGGAAATGAGGTCATTTTTTTTCCATGCTCACATTTTCATCTCTGTAAGATATTTATTATTTACAGAGTTGGTCAAATCAAATTATGTTGAAATTCCTTATGTCCATTTTCTTAGTTGGATCCTAGAAGCCCATTTCTAAAATGTCCTGCATGGGCATAATCTTCTAGATAGGTTAGTCATGGTGGTAAGCGTGCATACAAAACCTTGGTAGTCATGTACAAAGCTTTCTTTTTTTGTATATTTAACAGAACCCCGATCGAGGGTTTCTAAAAACCTCAATCGAGGGTTTATTAAACCATCAATCGAGGTTCTGTTAAGACCTCGATTGAGGTATTTGAATACCTCGATCGAGCTACAACCTCGATCGAGCTACAAAGCTCGATCGAGGGCAAGAAAAACAGAGAATTAGCCCTCTTATAGGAAAATCAATGTTTCTCTATGTCTTCTAGGGGTGTAAACGCTGCCATTCATGGCACACAAATGAGTGGAGTTCATACCGATAGATTCATCACCGAATCCTCTATCCATTGAGGTATCATGCATGCGTTTTGGCATTCATATGGGATTTTTTTTAATTACTTCTAAAACTTACACTTAGAAAACCTGAAAACAACTTCGAAGTAGCTCAAAGAAAAATCCACAGGGTAAAAAATACACATCGAAAAATTTATGAAAAATACACAGCCCACACATCGACACGTTGTATTCAAAAGGATATCTTTGGTTTTTCAATTTTTGAAAACAGTGAAAAAAAAGCTGGGATGGACACACATGTGTATAAAATGATGCTGAAATCAAATGTGGTCACTTTCAAAAAATAATAAATAATTGTATATTGTGAAATAAATTAACAAAAAAATATGCAGACCATAGTGCATTTTGTGTAGATCATGCTCGTATATATTTTTTTAATTATTAATGTAATATTGAATTATTGAGGATGGACACGAGCCACTTATTAACTTCAAATTTTAAAGGTCACACAATTCATTAAATGCAAAATTTTACACATTAAATGACATTGGAATATTTTTAAAAAAATATCATTGGGAAGGAAACATAATATTCTACAATTTGTTTCTTCACTACAAGTCAAAATTCACATGGCATATATGCGTTTTGAGTGCTTCTATCTAGCACATCAATAAAAAATCAGGTTTTCATCGCCAAATTTGGCCAAAAAGTGTTACCCACCTTCATGGAATCACCCTTTATATAAAGTAAAGTTTAAAAAAGACTCATCATAAAGTTTTAAAATGATGACTTTATAAATTACAAAAAAAACTCATATATATATATATAACATTCACATAGAATAGAAATCAAAACATTGAGTTATAAACACTATCCCCACTAGTCGAGGCATGACCATTGTCACCACCACCATCTCCTACACCAGGATTGCTATCATACCTATGACCATCGCATTAAAAATCATGATTATCATTAGAAAATTAATGAGCATTTCAATATGACACTATATACACCTTGTATTGATTCATACTTTTGCATTAGATATTGGAATCCTTAGTGGGACCTTGTTAATATGTGGAACTATTGCATCCCGCTCATGTACCCACATCAATGTGGAATCAACATCCTCGTATACTTAGACCTTTGTGTGACGACATTAAATGTAACCATTCAAATTAGTAAATACATACTACAATCATTCTTTAAAAAATTGGTGCATTTAACTTGGATTAGATTTAATTGAGGCATGAATTGTACCTCATCAACTAAGTGGCCCTAGACTATATGTGAAAACTCGATATTAGGTATGTGCACAACCTTAAGGGGTGATTAGGGCCATGAACAACAACGTTGCCTCTATCCATCCAATCAAGAAACATATCAAGAAAAGACGAAATAAATAATCATACAAATCTAAGCACACACATAATTTATATGAATTTAAACATTTAGAACTGAATCATACATTAACCAAATCTCCTCCACTTGTAACATGTGCACAAGAAAATGATTGTTCACTACTATAAATCTCATCTATTAATGTATACATTTGTGTGTTATAAATAAAAATTAATATTGCTTAATGCATTAATTCCATGTGTATCAAGATCATAGATTGATGGATACTAAAGATAACATAACCATACTACAATAGATTTAATTTATTTATGTTAAAGTAGATTTAAAGACAACTTCATGTACTGGGACTATATGTAGAAGCTACACCTATGTAATTTCCCTAAAGGTTCCATGTAAAGGGTCAGCCACCATACATTTAAGGCCATAGTCATATCCCATTGTCAGTGTATCAATTGGCTACTTATATAATGTTGCATAACACATAAAAATGTGTGGATTTGTAAAAACAAAGAAACCAAATTCCAACTAGAGAGTTGGTTGTCCAAATAGACAAATGTTGGCTGAGAGTGCCCTCAACTGGAACTCTGTCCTGACTGGAACTGTGCCCCAGTTGGAACTGTACCCCGGCCAAAAATTTTTCCATTCAACATTACCAACGTAGAATTGTGAAGATTCCAAATATCTAAATATATGCTAGCTCAATAACACTCTATAGGAAGTACGTTCAACAATGCTCGAACTTTATTGAAAAGAACAAGAACCTTAAAGGAACCCTTCCCTTGTTGGAACTCTGCCCTGCCTGGAACTCTACCTCAGTTGGAAATCTACCCCAACTGGAACTTTTCCCCGACTGCAACTCTACCCTTCGCTAGAACTCTACCCCAGTTGGAACTATGCCCTGGCTAGAACTTTTCCCTGTCCAAACTTTGCTCCGACTGGAACTCTTCCCTCAGCTAGAACTCTACTCCAACTAGAACCTTTCCTCTAGCTGGAACTCTACCTCATTGAGAATCCAAATATCTAAATCTGGTCTTGAGAATCCAAATATCTGCCTCCTGGCTAGAACAAGAACCTTGCAAGAACCCTGCCCTTGTTAGAACCATGCCCTTCTTGGAACTCTGACCTAGACAAAACTCTGCCCCGGTTGGGAATTTTCCCCGACTGGAACAATGCCCATTCAACATTACCAATGTAGAATGTGAAGATTCTAAATATCTAAATATTTGTTAGCTCAATAATTCTCTATAGGAAGTACATTCGACAATGCATGAACTTTATTAGAAGGAACAAGAACCTCACAAGACCGTTGCCCTTGTTAGAACCCTTCCCTTGTTGGAACTCTACCCTGGCTGGAACTCTGTCCCTATTGGAACTTTTCCCCAGCTGGAACTCTGTCCTGGCTGGAACTATGCCCATTCAATATTACCAATGTAGAATTGTGAAGATTCCAAATATCTAAATATCGGCTAGCTCAGTAACTCTTTATAGGAAGTATGTTCGACAATGCATGAGCTTTATTGGAAGGAACAAGAACCTCATAGGAACTGTGCCCTTGTTGGGACCCTACCCTAGCTGGAACTCTACCCCAATTGGAACTCTACCCCGGCTGGAACTCTACCCCACTAGAACTCTGCCTCGGCTGGAACTTTGCCCCGCTGAAACTTTGCTTTGACTAGAACTTTTCCCTTGGCTGGAACTCTACCCCAACTGGAACCTTGCCCTTGGCTGGAACTCTGCCTCCTTGAGAATCCAAATATCTAAATCTGGTATTCCAATACTGTGGTCATAATACAGGTTCTTGTTCTATCTAAACATGTCGATTTTTTTATTATTTGTTTACAATGTAGATAATCCAATATTCTTATTGATGTATTGAGCTACATGAACTAAATATATTATTGGTTGGCCATCTCAGAAATATTTTACTTATAAAGTAACTTCCCAAGGAACTTTTGATGCCTAATATATGATCCATGGATAGGTTATAATAGAGGGCTCATTCCATGGAAAGCATGACCATCAGGAGTTGGTGTGGAGGATTATGGAGGTGGCGGATGGTATGATTCTCGGGGAGAGGGTGAGTAAGGAAGGAGGAATTTTCATGAATGTGTACTTTTACTTACTATATTAACTTGTTTTATGCTCGAGTGTATAATGAGAATTATGCATAATTTTTTTATTGATTGCATATTATCTTACTAGGATTTAATCGAAAGCATGTGGTAACATAGGGTTTCCTAATTGTATTAGCATGAGTGGGATATTTCTATGCAATGGTCACACAAAATCTCTCATCTTCACAATAATTCCAGTTCTCTATTTTACATATTATCTACATGATTGATTGAGTAAATATTTGTATTTGTTGCTACGGGGTTATAACTTTGGGACAAATTTTTTTGAAGGGAGGAGTATGTAACACCCCAACAATAGGATTACTATAAGTAGAATAATAGTAAATAGGGAAAGCAATATGTAAAAATAAAAATAAAAATAAAAAGGAAATGTGCACTTGTAATTTTATTTAAGTGCATGAGAGACAAGTATGTCATGCATGCAAGAAGTAAGAAATTGAATAAAATCCGGAAATTTATTAAGAAAAGGGGGGCAAGACCAATAAGAGGGTTCTCCAACATTACTTCTGGATTTTGGGGGTTGTTTGCATGTTTTGTTTGTTTTTCCTTGGGGTGTTCTTATTGAGGATGGAAATTGTGAATATCTAATTCCCCCTTAACAACATAGGGTATCAAGCATTCCAGTGGTTTCTCTTTGAGAATTCTATTATAGGGAAGATTTTTCTCATTAACAAAGGTTGACATTTTTTAGATTAAAAGGTTATTTTCCTCATGGGTGTTGATTAAGGAAAGACATATCTAAATACTACAAAAGCAAGCATGAGTTTTATATTTTTAGGCCTTTATATTCGCCCTCTCGACCCAAGAAATACTAGTTACGCAATCCCTAACTTGCATATGTATGGAAAAATGCACCCATAAAGTCCAAGATGTCATCATCGATTGGAAGCTCATGTTTTGACGAATTCATTAAATTCAAGGATGTTGATATTAGATAAATATCTAATTTTTAGCCTCTTTTTAAGCACTAAGACATCAAAACTAACTCAGGGTTGTGTTGAAAGGTACGGTTAAGAATTTTTTGTGGCCTAATTTTGTTTAAATACCCGTGAAAATATGATCTCAATAAAATACATCTGCAAAGTACAAAAATTCATGAAAGCCTAAGTACACAAACTATAGATGCTTGAGTACAAAAAGTCCAAGGACCCATCTCATAAATCTTGTACCTAATGTCTCCAACCCTCAATAAAATACATCTGCAAAGTACGAAAAGTCATGAAAGCCTAAGTACACAAACCATAGATGCTTGAGTACAAAAATTCCAAGGACCCATCTCATAAATCTTGTACCTAATGTCTCCAACCCTCTACATAGGAGAAGTATATACGCTAACCAAATCACCCCCAACCCGTCGGAATCCGACAGAGGAGGAATTCTTGGAAATGCAATTCCAAGCAATTTCAACTATCTGGGTTGTTTTAGAATGCAACAATTAGTCTAGAATAGGGAATTCTAATTGATAAAATTACATAATACCTTAAACTCCAATTTTCAGGCATAATTTTAATCAGATTTAATCACAAATTTGCCAGAGAAAAGGGGTGTTTTAGTTGTCTTTTATCCCACACGCTCGACACATGTTTTTAAAATGTGTAGTCCTTTACCATAAGTAGGTGATTTCTCCTAAATTCCCAAGTATGATAGAGTATCTTTCGTAACCATCTAAGTTACCCATATATACGAAGAAATATAATGAATCTAGGAGAGTTTTGAGTTAGTGATGAAGAGTTATGCTCTCTTATGAGTTTTGTGCATGACTTGTTTTGTAATGGCTAATCTATTAATACAATGGAGCATCATTCTATTTATGTACGTCTTTGTGATGTATCTAGGTTGTTGATATATTGTTGTCTTTAATGTACACATAGTTTTATTAGCTTTATTTATATATCGTTGTCTTTAATGTACACATTTTTAATTTTATTAGATTTATTTATATATTGTTGTCTTTAATGTACACATTTTTAGTTTTATTAGCTTTAATGAATGTGATTAAGTGATAACTATGAATTATATGCATCCCCACTAAATTTTCAATACTTGACACATTATTAACATGACACCTATCATAGACAATTTGGGTGAGACCTTCCTTTTGAAGGTTCAATATATCAACACACTAGACTAAATCAACCTTCTATTGGACAACTCCTACGGAACCCAATTTCATCATTGAGCCACAACCTTATTGCTCATGGTTTGGAATAAGTCAATCATACCCTTAACTTGTACCTCAACAAAGGTCAAGGAGTCCTAAAGCCCAGCAAAGTTCCCTACCCTTTGAGCCTTGTCACAATGAGGCAATGAGAAACCCTACCCCCCATCAGTTTTAAACCTATGAGATCCATGGAGATAACAGATGTTCTTAACCACTAGGCCCACTCACATGCTCTGATTATTAAATATTCTTGTGCAAAAACTCACAAAAGCATTAAGGTCAAATCCCATGAGCCCCTCGTGATTACTAGCTGGTACTTTCTTTGAGGGTGTTACTATTGTCCTCCATCCATAAAATAGGGGAAGGGAGGAGAAATCCATGGCAGGCTAGCAAGGTATTGACATATTCACTTAGAATACATAATATGTGATCACGTGACTATATATCCATAGAACAAAAATAATAATGTTGTTGCATGGTTTGCATATCCATAGAAAAATAATAATAACGTTGTAGCATGGCTTGAGGAAGTTTTGTATGTATTAAAAACCTTGAATTGAACCCATGCCCAACATCATTGTCTTTCTTCTTGATGTTCAAATCTGAAAGGAGAGACCTCTTGTCTTTCTTTTCAACCCATTGTGAACTAAAGACTTGTTCAAACTCTGTCTATGTAGCTAAACCTCCTATAAACAATCCTGTATACCACTTGCCTCCATTATCTTTGAATGTTTGAACAAATAACTTCATGACATCATCATGCTCTATCAGGAAGTCAACAACATACTTGTAAAAGACATCAATATCATCTTCATTTGCAAATATTGCATTGTCACCAACTTTGTTAATAACTTGTGATATCCCTGTGTGAAATTATGTTGCTGCCCTGTAATATAAGTGGCATTCAAGGGAGCATATCAATTGGCTTCCCACTAAGCCATTGATGCAATTGGAAAATATTCAAAGAAAAAGGAAGCAAGTGAAGCACTCGAACCAGTTCTTATATTGATACAGTTCTTGTATTGATAGTATCTAGTGAGGAACCAGGTGAAGAAGTATACACTATTACTGGACTCTAAATAGAAATAACGACATCTTTCTTATCATAGGTGTATGGAGAGGAAACAACCCAAGTCTCCTTGAATAACTCCCCTGTATAGTTAAGCACAAGAATAATTTCCACTCATGATCAAATCTTGAAGATCTTCTTGGATGGTCAAAGTTGCACCCCAAGTACTAGAGTGCTATATCATTGTAGTAGCATGTTTTTGAAGAAATTGCTCACGAACATTGTATCTGTATTAAAAATCAAGGGGTGTTGGCCTTCACGAACAAACAGTGTATATGTTTTAAGAATCTTAATCACCTTAAATTTATATTTAGTGCAGGCTAACTCTAGGGGGTGTCCCTGGTGAATGAGACTTGTAGATTTGATTAATATTTTTTGCTTTCCACATTAACCAGCTCAAATATATATTAATTACTCGCTAGTATTCATGTGTAATTAAGTGTAGTATCTCCCTCTAACTGAAAAAAGAATAAAATATAAATTAATATTTAGTGGTTGGGGCATTCAATTAGGATTGTATGGAGTGAAGAAAAATTTTAAAAAATCAGCAAGGTGAGAAGTTCATGTCTTGTTGATTTAAAAGAGACAACATCAATTCATAGTTAAGACAAGGTAAGTGAAATCTCTGGAGTCAAGCTGTGTTGAATTTAAAAAACTTCTCGGTGTTTTAAGTGGACACTTCACTTATCATCAAAGGATTCCACTAAGGATTTGATAGATGGAAAATAATGGGTGACAAACGAGGTAGCCGTTAAAGAAATATCATAAAATATAATTGTAATTATTAATCAAAGGGGTTGAATTCTTACACAAGTGAAAACTAGAATTTTCCACCAAAGGGCTTGATCTTCCTTGCACTGAATAAATATGTTTATACAATGTTCAATCAATGATAATAAAATACCAAATTGCCTTTGAATAACCTTGGAAATACTACAAACACACTCTGGAATAATAGATCTGATCACTACTAAAAACATTTGACCATGAAATAATGGTAAATTTGAGTAACTATAACTCATCATTTGTGTCCAAAGTCGGAAAGAAAGTGTGCATGAAGCTAGAAACAACAAAAACCAAAACAAGAATGGATCAATGGAAACTCTACAATAGACACCGATGATTGCTGCCAATATCAATCAAAGTCCAGGGTTGCAACTTTAAATCAATTCCACCTATCAAATTTGATGGTTATAACAATTTTGTTAAATTTATTAAGTGTTTTAATGAACATTGATGACAAGTATGTGGGGGTTTAGACCATATTTGACCACTGTTTAGACCATATTTCACAACTAAGTTGCTTTCTGATGGGCAATTTGTGTGTAAAATTTCACCCCTAGACCAAGGCTTCTCCAAAATAGGAATGTCATAAACTCACCAAAATCGGTCTAGAACTCAATATTAGTGCTTCCAACTCATGATGACCGCATTCAAATCATGCCAACAAGGCATCATCTCTATTTAGAATGAATAATGCACAATCCCATATAGGCAAGTTACTAACTGTGATAAAAGCAATCCCTTGAATCATCATACAGGCAACATACCAACACTGACTTAATCCTGATTATCATAAATACAAGAATATGGCTGACACTCCAATGCTAAGATATGATGAATATAAAACAAATCATATGTTAAAAATATCTCCCATAAAAGTGCTTCAATTAGACAAGATGATAGACCCTTTTCTAAATATGACACCAAATAAAGTTGCACCCCCTTTCAAGTTTCAAGTATTATTTAGTTCCCAAGTTATGCACAAGAAAATGCACCTCTTAGCATAAAATAGCACCCTCTCTGTCTTATACAGGGACAACACTACTGCTCAATCAGTTTGGAGCACCAAATAGAAGCGTAAATATTCGTCGAAATCTGTTTTGCATGCCAACTTTGACTTCTTGAAGCAACAGCACAACACTATCTTTATGAATAAGATTTTACTATTTTTTGTCTTATGTTAAATTGAAGACACGTGATTAAATAAATTGAGAAATCTCTATGTACACCTTATCCTATTTCAATGGTGAAGAAAACTTACGAAAAGAAATGCTTACCTTGACAATCAGAACGCTAACTAGTTGAAGTGAAATGCCACTGCATGAAAGGATTCTATGTTGAATTGGATCTGGTCTTATGGGCTCATGTGTATTCCATACTAACATTGATTTTTCTAACTGTATTCTATGGAAACCCATGACGAGGACGCTTTTAAACTTACTAAAACGGATTACCCTGATATAGCATTGCCTTCGGTCTAATTTTACAACAATAATTTACCTTTGAAACTCAGGCTCCTCTTCTTTTGAGTCTTTTCCATCACAGAACACCATGGCCCGATGAATAAGATGATAAAGAGGCACTCTTGTTGGTGGAAGAAGAATTATTTGATGCAAAAACTGTAGATGCTTAACAAATTCTGATTTGACTTCAAAACCTATCATGATTGTAGCCAACATACCCCGTGGGACTGATGTTAAAATATGAACATATATACATTGTTGGTTGAGCAAGAAACCTCATATAAGTGCTCAAAATAATAAAACTCCTAGCAAAATATTACTCGCATCAAATCATCTCTCCTTAAATATTCACATTCTAGGGATGATTTGAACGATGCCCTGATTTACTCCACGAACACCGGAAAATTTGGGTGTTAACAATGAGTATGTAAAAATACTCAAATTGAGTGTTAACTATGAGTATTTAGAGAAAACTAAAATGCCAATAAAAAGAGTAAATATAATTTCATGAGAAGAAAAGCTCTAGCTTAGAGTCATTTTCGACTGGTGGATAAAGCAGGGTAATTTCAATTGGTTCTTGGTCCAACAATCTACACCTCAAATTGCACTCTGCTAACATAAAAAGAAAAAGAATAAAATCTCATGGAAACAATTTGGATTCGAAACCAAGATCACACAGTAGACCAGTGACAAGCTCAAAACTCCCTGTAATAGCACCATCTCGGAGCTTGAAGGCATGACCTGCAACAGGGAGAAGGTTTTCAGGCTCAGCTTTGTATGCTTCGGCATTAACGGTTTGATCTCACCCTTCATTTACAACTACACAAATCTATAGTCCCTCATGTTGGAAATATTAATCACTCGCAGATCCGTACCAGACTCTCAGCCGACTCTATCAGAGTCTTTATCATTCAAGGTCTTGTCGGTTAGTCTGACAAGAGGGAAGAGTCCATGATTCAACAATGTAAACTAGTTGAATTAATTTCTGAATCTAAGTTGTTAAGTATATAGTTATTACAGTCTTTAATGGTGAGTCACTCGATTCATGTAGAAGCAATTTTTCAGGTTGCTTATAAATAGAAGAAGAAATTTGTAAATCAATTTAGACAGTAGAGAGAAGTATAGGTGAGAAAAGAGAGAAAGAGAAGTTGAAGCTCAAGCTTATGTGTATGTGATTAAGTGGAAGAGTCGAAGCTCTGTAAAAGCATCAGTCGATGAGCTGAAAATTTTGGATCGACAATTTTGTAATACCTTTTTTATTTCCGCATAAGTTATATATATGAAATAGTTTATGGTTGAATACATGTTTATTTGGCCGCACAATATTTCCATATGTACTTGTGTAAATGTCTGTTACAATTACGGTTGAGTGAAAGAACAAGAACCCATAAAGAACAAGAACCCATAAATTTCTCACTCTGTGAAAGTTCTAGGTTTTACGGCACAGTGGTTTGACTCAAGTCTTCCTAAATATTTTGGGTATATGTTTTATAAGTTATGTTGGATTGCTAATGTGTCCATTTTGACTTCATATTACTCACAGGTGAAAAGCATTCGTAATTTCTTAAGTCTTTTAGACTAAGAAACATACTCTATATATTTTGACTAAAACCAGACCAAAGTAAATGAACCGACAGTTGAGTAAACCGAGTAGTGATCGAAGAGGTTGGCTGACTTGTGGTTGAAGTGAAGTTACCGACAATTTGTCGAAGTAAAATTAGTTGATAAAACGAACAAGTGGTCGAGGTAAAACCATTCGATAGAACCAAAAAGTAAGAACTTGTCGAAGTAAATTAGTCAGGTTTAAAAGGCCAACCAAAGTTATAAACTTGTCTAGTCGGGAGTTAGACAAGTTTCACCCAACAAGTAAGAAAATAAAAGGAGGTTAGCGTGAAAATTAAATTTTAATAACTGAGCAATAAACTCAATTTTAGTAGGCTCGGTTTTGCCTAACTGGTATCAGAGCAAGGTTTATATCAGAGCAAGGTTTAGGAAAGAAATTTTGTCTTAAAAAGTGGAAAAATAATTTTCTAAGGGAAAGTTAATTAAAAAAATTTAAAATGGCTTCCACTTCTAGTTCATTGCAAACTCCAATTTTTATAGGGAAGAATTATGAATATTGGTCTCTGACTATGAAGGCTTTGTTCATAGGTCAAGATGTGTGGGAGATAGTCCAGCATGGTTATGCAGAACCAGCATACATGACAACATATAACAATCTCACACAAGCTAAGAAAGATGTCTTGAGGGAACAGAGGAATAAAGATGGAAAAGCTCTATTTTACATACATCAAGCAATGCATGAAAGCATACTCCCAAGAGTAGCAGAAAAAACTAATGCTAAGAAGGCATGGGATACATTGGAGACCTCCTATCATGGTTTGGGAAAGGTAAAGAATTCCAAGTTGTAGATTATGAGAAGATATTTTAAATCTCTGTCCATGAAAGATTCAGAGATTGTAGACTCATTCTACACCAGAGTTGTTGGTTTGATAAACCAACTGGAATCTCATGGAGAATCCATAAAATACCAAATGGTGGTTGAAAAAAATCTCATAAGTCTTCCCCCAAGATTTGAAAACTTGGTTGTGACCTTAGAAGAACACATAGACATGTTGACATTTACCATTGATGAGTTGCAAGATTCACTCATCAATCACAAACACAGACTCGGTAGAATGCAAACATCATTGGAAGGTGCATTTGCAACACAGTCACCCATAATCCGTGGTAGAGGCAGGGGGGGAAACAACTTCAGAGGGAGAGAAAGAAGTTCTTTAAGAGGAGGACGAGGCAGAAGTCCTGCAAATTTCAGTGGCAGAGGAGATAATCAGAACCCAAGTCAGCCAAGTGGCCAGAGGTTTGATAAATCAAAAATCCAATTTCATTACTGTAAGAAATTTGGCCATTATGCATATGAATGCAAGAAGAAACAATATGACCAAGGAAGGAAAAGCCCAAATCAGTCGACCAACACCAGCACTTCGACAAGTGCAATGTTAATGGCATTGACATCTCCAATTGAATGCAATGTTGTTCAAGAAAGTCCACATGACATATGGTACTTAGATTCAGGATGCAGTAATCATATGACTGGTAATTTAAATTTGTTTTCTATTCTAGATAATTCAATTAAAACTGATGTTACATTTGGAAACAATGTCCAAGATACTGTTTTAGGAAAAGGAATTGTTGATATTCTAACCAAACAAGGGGAGAGTAAGTATATCCCTGATGTCTATCATGTCGAAGGTATGAAACATAATTTGTTAAGCATTGGACAGTTGATACAAAAAGGCTACAGAGTCTACATGGAAGATGATCATTGTGTGAGTAAAAACAAGCGCCCAAGCGACCAGCTGATAGAAAAAGTTCCAATGACAAGCAATCACTTGTTTCCATTGAGGATAATTCCCAACATGAAAGGGAAGACAAACACAGGAGATGTATTCAAGGCAGATAGTAAAGAAACAATTGAGATCCTCGACAAGAAAGAAAATGGCAGCGCTAATTTGCAAGCTGCATTTTAGAGAGAAGTTCAGGATGAATCTTGGTTGTGGCATTTCAGATTTGGACATCTAAATTTTGGTGGGCTGAAGCTACTGCGCACAAATAATATGGTGAAGGGATTACCATTTATCGATGGACTAGAGAGGGTTTGTGAAGGCTACATTTTTGGCAAGCAGCATAGAGAGACTTTTCCAATCAAAAATTCCTCTAGAGAGTGCACACCACTTGAAATTATGCACTTTGATATTTGTGGTCCAATGCAGACATCACCCATTGGTGGCTGCAAATATTTCCTAACTTTTATTGATGACTACTCAAGAAAAACTTGGGTATATTTTTTGAAACATAAATCTGCTGCATTTAGGTATTTTCAGCAGTTCAAGCATTAGAGGAAATTTGAGGTCTAAAATGGGCCTCCTAAGGAAAATAATAAAATAATAGTTAACAATTTTGGAGGAAGAATGAAAAAAACTACTTTTGTGTTCGTATTTTCAACAAATCTCCCTGTATTTTTACTCAAATTCATCATCACGTTTTTTCAGGTATTTATTGTTTTTTGGGTAGCGGGGTCCATCAAAAGTATGAAATATGGGTACTCGTTGGATGTGGAATTAAATTCCGCATCCAACAAGCTCTCCCACTTGAAATTTGAGTAAAAACGCAGGGAGCTATGTTGAAAATACGAACAAAAAAGTAGTTTTCTTTTGTGAGAAATATGTCAATTCAACCATTATGGTTGACTCATTTTATTAAAATTATATTGGTTCTTGAATTCCAACTCACAAAATTTATTGTTGGCGCGTTTTCTTATAAGGCCCATTTTAGACCCCAAATTTCCTCTAATGGCACTCGTGGAGAACCAAAGTGGACATCGCATCAAGATCTTAAGGACCGACAGAGGAGGTGAATATGTTTCAAATGTATTTCTAAATTTTGGCATGACCCATGACATACAGAAATAATTCACTGCATGGTATACACCTCAGAAGAACAGTATTGCCGAAAGGAAGAATAGAACCATCATGGAGATGGCATGCAGCATGTTGGCAGCCAAGCATTTGCCAAATGAAGCAGTCACAACTACTGTATACATTAAGAACCGATGTCTGACAAAGAGTGTGAAGAACAAAGTTCCTCAGGAATCATGGATAGGTATGAATCATAGTGTTTCTCATTTAAAAAATTTTAGTTGTGTTGCATATGCTCATGTTCTAGATGAGCTAAGAAGGAAGCTAGACAAGAAGGGACATAAATGTATTCTTGTCGGCTATTATGAAGAGACAAAAGCATACAAGTTGTATGTTCCTGTCACAAAGAAAGTGATAATTAGTCGATATGTTCTATTTGTTGAGAATTAATCATGGGATGGAACTGTCGACACAAATTTCAAGATTGTGTCGAGTGTCGACAATGATGATATGGAAGAGGAAGTGGTTCAAACACCACATGTAAGTCAACCGATCACAGCACCGTTGACTCCCATGACACCATGACATGGTTTAGCACAAGGACCATTGACACAAGTAGAAACTCAAGCTACACCGACAAGTACACCAAGAGGACAACAGACTCGATCAAGCATTTTGTCGAGATCTACATCGAGAGAACCAGTGAAGACAAGAAGTCTGCAAGAGATATATGAAGCTGGTACACCAAATTCATTCTCTCTCTTTGCATTATTTTCTCCTATATATGATCCACTAACATTTGANAATCCATGGATGAAGAAATAGAATGCATTGAGAAAAACCATACGTTGGAACTGGTTGATGTACCAAAGGACAAAGATGTAATCACTGTCAAATGGATTTACAAGACAAAGAAAGATGCTGATGAGAATGTGCAAAATCACAAAGCAAGAATGGTATCAATAGGGTTCACACAGCAACCCGGCATAGACTTCAATGAAATGTTTGCACCTATTGCACGCATGGATACAGTCAGAACAGTTTTGGCCACTGCTGCACAAAACAAATGGCATGTTCATCAAATGGATGTCAAGTCAGAATTCTTAAATGAATATCAGGAAGAGGAAGTATATGCGGAACAACCACAAGGGTATAAAATTCCAGGACAAGAGCATAAAGTATACAGGTTGAAAAAGGCACTCTATGGTTTGAAGCAAACTCCTAGAGCTCAGTACAGTCGGATTGATTCCTATCTCACTGAAAATGGATTTCACAGAAGTGATAGTGAACGTACATTGTACATTAAAGTGAATGAGAAAGGTAATATGTTAATTGTCTGCTTGTGTGTAGATGATTTAATATTTACTAGTGATTTTCGTATAGCAGATTTTAAAGCAGTCATGGAAAGTGAATTTGAAATGACTGATCTGGGGCTTATGAAGTTTTTTCTAGGAATTGAAGTTCAGCAGTCTAAAAGTGGTATTTTTATATCAAAGACAAAGTATCCAAGTGAAGTTTTAAAATATTTAACATGTCTATTTGCAAGACAGCCCCAACACCAGTGATAACAGGTTTAAAACTGAGCAAGGATGATGAAGGATCAATTGTAGATCCTACGCTATTCAAAAGGCATGTTGGAAGCCTTATATATTTGACAATGACAAGACCAGACATTATGTATGGAGTAAGCTTGATCTCAAGGCTCATGGAGTCACCAAAAGACTCACACTAGCAAGCAGGTAAAAGAATGTTGAGGTATGTAAGTGGCACAAAATACCTTGGCATTATGTATTCAACCTTAGAAAATTTTAAACTCATTGGCTACACTAACCGTGACAATGGAGACAACATAGATGACAGGAAGAGCACATCTGGGTACACATTTCATTTTGGTATAGGTGTTTTTTCATGGGCTTCAAAGAAACAACCCATAGTAGCTCTGTCTCCAACTAAAGCATAGCATGTTGCTGCAACAAGTGCTACATGTCAAGCTATCTGGATGGGGAGAGTGTTAAAATACTTGTCACAAAACCATCAAGAACCGACAACCATATTCTGCGACAACAATTCAGTCATAGCATTATCAAAGAATCATATGTTTCACAAGAGAACCAAGCACATCAACATAAGGTTTCATTTCATAAGAGATTTGGTGAACAACAAAGAAATTTGTTTAGAATTTTGCAAGTCTGAAGATCAACTTGCAAACATATTTACAAAACCATTAGAAAAGGACAATTTCTAGTATCTGACTCTCAGCCGACTCTGTCAGAGTCTGTATCGGTCAAGATCTTGTCGGTTAGTCTGACAAGAAGGAAGAGTCCACGATTCGGAAATGTAAACCAGTCGAATTAATTTCTGAAGCTAAGTTGTTAGTTAGATAGTAATTACTGTCTTTAATGGTGAGTCAGTTGATTCATGTAGAAGCAATTTTTCAAGTTTCCTATAAATAGAAGAAGAAATTTGTAAATCAAGTTAGACAGTAGGGAGAACTCTAGGTGAGAAAAGAGAGAAAGAGAAGTTGAAGCTCAAGCTTATGTGTATGTGATTAAGTGGAAGAGCCTAAGCTCTATAAAAGGACCAGCTGATGAGCCGACAAGTTTAGATCGACAAGTTTGTAATACCTTTGTTATTTACGCATAAGTTATATATATTAAATAGTTTATGGTTGAATGCATGTTTATTTGGCCACACAATATTTCTAGATTTAATTGTGTAAATGTCTTTTACAATTACAGTTGAGTGAAAGAACAAGAACCCATAAATTTCTCACTACATGAAAGTTCCAGTTTTTACGTCACAATGGGTCGACTCAAGTCTTTCTAAATATTTAGGTATATGTTTTATAAGTTATGTTGAATTGTTAATGTGTCCATTTTTACTTCATCTTACTCACACGTAAAAAGCATTTGTAATTTCTTAAGTCTTTTATACTAAGAAACATACTCTGTATATTTCGACTAAAACCAAACCAAAGTAAGTGAACTAACAAGGTCGGTTGAGTAAATCGACTAGTGGTCGAAGAGGTCAGTCGACTTGTGGTTGAAGTGATAAGTCGACTAGTGGTTGAAGAGTTCATCTAACTTGTGGTCGAAGTGAAGTTACCAACAATTTTTCGAAGTAAAATCAGTTAGTAAAAATGGCAAGTGGTCGATGTAAAACCAATCAGTATAACTGACAAGTAAGAACTTGTCGAAGTAAATTAGTTGGGTCTAGAAGACCGAGCAAAGTTTATAAACTTGTCTAGTCGGGAGTTAGACAAGCTTCACCTGACAAGTAAGAAAATAAAAGGAGGTCGGTGTGAAAACTAAGTTTTAATAACTGAGCGGTAAACTCAAGTTTAGTCGTCTCTATTTTGATTAACACCTCGACCTATCCGCAAACAGTTTCTTTGGTGATATGTCGACAGAGATGTAGTATCTGGTCAATCTTATTGTCCTGAATCTTTTTGTCAATGATCTTCAGGGTTTGATACCCATATTTAATAGTCTGCACATACCTAAACGTCATATATATTCACTATAACAAGCTAACGAGCACGATTCCTCCATAGCTAGGGCTCAAAGAGGCACTGAATCTGCTTGACCCGATTCAAGGTAAGTAATTAGGACTAGCAGTGCAATTGGTGTTGCGTCCATTGCTAACTCTGTCTTTGATGCGGGTTCAACTATTATTGATTCAAACTTCTCCGCCTTTGTGTATTTTAATGCAGATGAAAAACCACCAGGATCTATGACTATAATTAGAGGGGATGGTGCCTCTATACATCCTATTGTGAATATGTAACTAGAAATTCTCATGCACAACAAGATACCTTTTTCTCTGTAGACAATGATTCTTGCCGCAATTGGGGCTTGTAATGATGATGACCACGTTCAATGTTTCGAAGAACAAGATACATTAGAATATTTTTGAAAATTCGTTTGAGAGGGAACATTTTAGAGCCAACGCTGGTGGACCCTCGGCTAATGGGGTTAACAGAGAGAAAGGTGCTAACAAAGAGATAGAGTGTGAGCTGATGGAGGTGCTAATGGAGAGACGAAGTGCGAGCTAATGGACGGAGAGTGAGGGGTCAGCAGAGGGAACGATGCGATGACTGCCATCGATAAAATTCATCACATCGCTAGCCTCTTTCATTTAATGGGGATTGCATTAGATGGCTGACGTGCTTAGGAAACTGCGTGGCTGTCATTGATGATAACTGTACTCAACTTCCTTCCAAGAAGTGACAAGTCTTTAACCTGCTTGTTTTTTGTCATAGATGTTTCTTCGTATATCTTGAAACTCATTTGATTGTACATGTCAATCTTCTCTGTGATGCAGTTGGATATCAGTTTACTGCTCTAGGTGAACAAAATGATCTCAAACCACAGGGCCATGTATTTTAAGAAAGACTTAATCCAAGGCCTCTATTAAACATAGATCCTCCCCAACAGTCACTGGTAAACATACATATCCTTCATATTGCAGTAGCATTTCCCTCCTCACACCCAAAAGGGTATTTTCAAATTCAAGCACAAGTGTGTGGCAGCGCCACAGTTGTGGTCAAAGCAATGACACCATGGTTAAATTTACCACATAAGGGCCACTGGGAGATCTTTCTCTCTTTCTCTTTAACACCCGACTTCTGTCAGAGGATGTTGCACTTCCAGTTCCATTTACCACCACCATTGTGTTTTCTTTTGATGGTGCAGTTTCAGTTGCCACTACCACTGAAACATTCTTAACATTTTGGTTCTTGGTTTATTGATTTCATTGTCCCTTTTGATTATTGTCCCTGTTGACTATTGTCCCTATCAACAGGTACAGTGACATCAATAAACCAAGAACCAAAATCTTAAGAATGTTGCAGTGGTAGCAGAAACTGAAACTGCGGCGTCAAAATAGAACACAATGGTGGTGATAACTAGAACTAGAAGTGAATCGTCCTCTAATGGAATCCAGTTGTTAAAGAGAAAGAGAGAGATATATTTCCTAAGATCCCTTCCATGGTAAATTTAACCATGGTGTCGGTGTTGCCACCACAACCATGGCACTGCCACACGCTTGTGCTGGGAATGTAAAATACCCCTTTTGGGTGTGAGGAGGGAAATGATATAGAAATATGAAGTATATGTATGTTTACTAGAGGTCATTGGGGAGGACTTGTATGTTTATCAGAGGATCTAGATTAATTCATTCTTAAAATACATGGCCTTGTGGTTTGAGATTGTTATGTTCTCTTTGAGTAGTAAATTGAGAGTCGACTCCTTTGTGGAGAAGATCGACATGGACAATCACAATAGTTTCAAGATATACAGAGAAACATATGTGACCAAAAACAAGCATGTTAAAGACCTATCACTTCTTGGAAGGAATTTGAGTACAATTATCATATTTGATAGCGACCCAGTTACCCAAGCGCGCCAATTGTCCAATGCAATTTCCATTAAACGCTTCCTTTGAGTAAGCTCTATGTGCTCCTTCTCAGGATTCAACAAGAATTTATTCATCATCAATGACTCTCCTGTATTTGGCAAGACTTCCTATACCATTGAATGTTCTTGTTGTTGTTCATTCTGAGCTACATAAGCTCCTCTCTATCCTACGTCTTCTTTCCCTGGAAATTCAAATGACTTATGCCCCAACTGGTTGCATTTATAGCATCTAACGGCAGCTTCTCTGCCTCTTCCTCTACCTCCACCTCCTTGGTAAGGTCCTCTTTTTCTAGAATCACCTCCTCTACCATGCTGCTCTTGCTGGCTAGATTTACTAGACTCTCCTCTCTGTGGTCCAAACCTTCCTCTTCCAGTTGCTTGACCTTGTCCTATGGCTTAACCGTGACCTCTATTGAAGCTCTGCTTCCTTGCTATCTTCTCCTCTGCCATTACAACACACTAATATGCCTCCTATATCATTTTGGGTGATATCATACTGATCTCTTCTTGGATATCCATCCTTAGACCATTCACATATCTAACAGCCTTCTCTGCTAACTTTTCCACATATCTAGCCCTTAGGTTCACTTTATAGAACTCCTCAGTGTTAACAATCTCTGCCTAAGGTTTTGTACTTCTCTATACATAATTAACTGGTAATATTTGGGCAAGAACTTAGCACTCATCTTTGCCACCATTCTATCCCAAGTTTTTATCAAGGGTTTATTCTTCCTTCTTCTTTCTTTCTACACACTATCCCACCGCAAGGATGCATGCCCTTTCAACCTCATCACAACCAATCTAACTCTCTTGTCTTCATCTACCTCATCATACTTAAATTACTTATCCAGCTCACTGATCCAGTGAATGAGATGCTCCGTGACAAGACTTCCATCATAGGTAGGAAAATTCGATCTTAGCCTTGAAGTCACTCCCAGAATAGATCTAAAATATCTTAAATCTGGTGTCTCCTGCATTCCAGAGACACTGCACGGCTTCTTCTCTTTTTTATTCAACCTTAGGTTCACTTACATCCCCTACTTCTGGGTCTCTTCATCTGTTCATTTCCATGGCTTCCAGATGTGCCCTTAAATCCCTCATTTCCTCTAGAACTCCTACGTTCCCTCCTGGTTGACCTCTGTCACAACTTCTCACTCTTCCAATCCATGTAGCCATATTCTCACACTAAGCCTCTGCAATAATAGTTCTCTTTCACACTTCTATAACTTACCTCACCAATCCTTTTCTCAGCCCTTGGTCTTTCGGTAATGATGGTCCTCTATCAAGAACCTCTTGAGCACTCTTCTTTGCTCCCTACAGGATTCTATGACTACGCTTCTCTTTTCACGAGTTTCTCCTTGCTCCCTAAGAAATTATACCCACAACATCAAATATGGAATTTTTCAACAGGAAATCTCAACTTCCTCGCTTTGATAGAAAAATTGGTGCAGGTGGGATAGACCTCAACCAACCCCATCCAACACTTCTAGGATCTTCATGCTCCTACACTTAGTAGCACTGCCAAATTTAGCCTAATGGCCAAATTCTGCTCCAAATATTACCTCCCTGCAATTTTTCCTCCGCAATCGTCGTTTCGACACCTTGTTTCCACAAAAAAGTTTATGTTGTCGGGTTGCGGGATCTCCAAATACCCAAATGCACGCCCCACAACTTTAATCCACAAACGGCCTTCCCGAAATCGGGTTTCAGAATGCAGGATGCAGGATGTGTCACATACCCCAATTTTTGTAAAATTATGTAATTGTTTTATTATATTTCTGAGACATTATGTTAAACTTAATCCTAAGTAGGGATTGATGACTCAGTAGAGTCAATAATAATGGAGTGTAATTCAGAATATTTTATTAATAATAAATATATTATGGAGACAACAGCATGGGAGAGCTGTTAAAAAGAGGTTACTGGTCAAACTGGTGGATGGAACTAGGTGGAGAGGTAAAGGACAAGTGGCAGCATCCTCAAGCACTTCCTAAGTTGCAGGTGGCAACTTCCCTATATTTGGGGTCATGATTCCCCAAGAAAGTGGAATCTGAGTAGGTGGCTCATTAAATGACAGTTAACCCAACTAAGACCTAGGCAATCTTTAAAAGTACTCAATGAAGAGAGCTGAGGTTGCCAGATTTTATTCCAGAAAGAATTCATTCAGGAGAATGTTATTCAGGAATTTCATTGAGGATTAGGGAAAAACAGTAAGGAAGTGTTGAGTGGATTGCTGCAGTAACTTGATTTATTTTCAGCTATTAGGCTTAGGGAACTGACTGATAGTTCAGAGTTGTTACTAAGTTGGAGGATTGGTATCTGACTTTTCCGCACCTAGTTCCAACCAGGGAGACCAGGGCAAGCTCGGGGGTCCTGAGAAGACGCTGTTTGAGCGCTCTCCAGGAGTTGGTAGGGAGGAACGGCCTCCCATTACTGTTGTTGTCCACAGCTTAAAACAGGTTCTACAATTTGTTTCTTTATGTTACTGAGTATGAACAGATGCATGTTAAGTTTATTTATATGTTTGTGTAACTAGTTAGTTTTCAGTAAAAGTTAGTATCTCTGAATCTCACTATGTAAATCTGTTAGTAGTTACTGTGTTTTTCCACATTTGGTATCACCAAACCGTACTCCAGCACAGTAGCTCGGTATCATGAAGCAACACTCTTCTGAACCGAGTTCGCTATCTAGTCATTTCCAATAACCACTAGTGCTTTACTATTTTATAAGTTACTGTATCTTGTGTTTTAAATATCAGTTACTGAACAGAATAGAAGGCAAAAGTTAGTCTCGAGTTTTTATTGTCTACTTTAAAGTTTCTTTTCTGTTTTCAAATGATTCTCTTTTACTTCAGAAAGTAATTCAAAACAAGAACAAGATACATAACTATTATTACTCTGCATTCAGATTATAAACATGTTCATATTTTTTCTTTTAGAACACTGAAGGGATTAAGCAAATATTAAGTTATTTCATTTTCAAGCAAGCTAACTAGAACTGTGGTTTCATTTATAGTTCTTTTATTATTCTTTTTCTTTTATGTCATATTCGAATCTTACCTATAATGCTAACTATAACTGTTATGTATTATAATTGCATGTTATTAGTTATACAGTATATACAATAAGATCACATGTAGTGTTAAATAGATTATTTAATCTATCTTTATAAATAAACAACAAATTAACTGATAGAGTAAAAATTATTTTAAAGAGCCTTTTTAATATCTGTTATTATGTACAGGAAATTAATTAGCTTAATGCTAATCTCTGTACAATATAAAATAAACACAGTGCACTATAAATAAACATAGAAATAACTTCGAAAGTTAAAATCTCTTTTAGAATAGGTTTAATACTTTGCTCTAATAAGCATATAGATTATAATAATAATATTATTATCACTTATTATTATCTAACATAGAAATAGTAATATGTAAAAATGCTAAGAGAACATAATTATTTAATTTACAAACTCTGAAGTTAATATGTTAATTGGTATATATTAAATAGACTCTTAATAAAGAGTTTGTTAAATAATTTAAAGACAAGAACACAAGAATCATCACAGTTTAAACGAATAAACTCTATTTATCCTTTTATAAAACTGCCTTTTAAAATAACTCAGGTATATAACCTGTTAGCATTTGTATAATAGAAGTTACAGCACAACAAACTGCTCGATTCGAGCTTAATTAACAGGTAAATCACTTACAAAAAAAAATAGAGTATGTATTATCACATATAACAAGAGATTAAAGTAAAAATTTAAGTCTATTCTAAATTATACAAAATAGAAATATAACCCTAGAAATATCAGTTTAGAAATAAACTGTAAATTGAAAATATATCAACAAACGACATATGGCCACGAACAAATAAACCATACATGGCTATCTTAAGCCTGTATTAAAACAAACATTCTACACAGCCAATAAAATCTCGAAGTAAATACTGTAATGGAAATAAAAACTGGCAGTGATTTTTGTATTAACTTAAGAAGAGTTGCGTAGTTAGTGCAACGCTACAAAACCAGGGTAAAACCCTGACAAACATAAAGTAGAAGTATCAAAAACAGAGTTTAACTCTGCAGCGCCTCACGGCTGCCTTTGTTTTTAAACCCAGATGAAAACCCTGGTCAAGTTAAGAAGACTATAAGAGAAACAACATGAAGCCGTAACCTCACTCAATAGGCAGGCTTACAACCGTAACCATTCCTTGGACTGTTTAAAGTATTTTTCATTTTCTTAATAAAAATCTGAACTGCAAGGTAAAGGCGAGTATATATATACGGACTCGACCAAAATATTTATACATATGTTCTTTACAGAGGTCAACTCTGCTAAAAACTATTCTAATTAACCTACAACAAGATACAAAAGAGTGGAACCAAAATAACCACCGAAGATGCATCCCTCCTTTAACAACCAGCAAGGAGGTATTGCCATGGATGGAACCGGGCTTATCGGAAAAACCACAGTCGAAAGCTGTCATCTACCACGCCGTGAAGAGGAGTCGAACCTGCAGCAAGGGTTTAGATATTGTTAAACCTTATAAAAAGAAAACAAATGTAAATCTTTTACACTAAATAAGAAATAAAGAGGAGCCTGTATTACCTTAGAACGATGAAGCTTCGGCCCTGAAGATAGCCGAATAGCCACTGGTAAGAAGTAAAAATAAAACCCTCCTCACCACAAAGCAAAAAGGAGCTCGACAGAGAAGAAGAACTCAGCTACAATGGAAGAGGACGCGCAGTGTTATTTGCAGTAATGGCTTATATTCACCAGTTACAATAATAACTGCTAAGAGACAAACCCTAGGTGGAATAAACACCACTCAATACACCAGTGATCTTTTGTTTCACACGACAGTCCACTCTCGGCACAGTAGAGAGGTACACGAAGGGACTGAACCAGCATACACAAGGAACTGAACCAGTATGGAGGATTTTTACAGACAACACACCAGGAAGTTCGCAGAGTGGCCGAAGGGCTCGAAAGTAGCGAGGAGAATGATAGCTAGGGTTAAGACCATCGCTTTTATAATGACAATGCAGGGTGGAGGTGAGTCCATGTAGTCTCCTAAATGATTTGCAACAATCATAAAAACTCTATAGTTCTGGTTGAGATTTCATCAATGATTTCAAATCATATAACGAGAACAATCATAAGGTTTGACTTACCATAGTTGTACCTGCATGTATAAACCACGAAGTATACATTAGTATAATGTGTCTAGTCATTATATTATAGTATGGTTCTTGTTTGGTCTCGATTCTAAGTTTTGGAGATAAATAAATTTGTAAATAATTACAAGAATGAGAAGCAATGTTTTATACTCTATTGTAATTTAATTATAACCTTTTTATAAAATACTTTTGCTTAGTTACAAACAAGTAAAGGAATGTTATAAGGAGTATTGTTCATTTATAATAGTTTCTAGGGGATGGTTTTTACCAAACGATGATTTGTTCAAACCTCATAAACTCCCTTATTCTATAGACTGGCTTGTCCTTTATTAATTCTTAGAGTTGTTTTGTTTATCTTTATTGAGTTATATTAAATTCAAATCAAGGACGATAGGAGAATTTTAAAAGAATCTCTTAATGGTCTTAAGTTCTTATGATGAATAAGTATACTTATAACTATTTTTCATGTGCAAAGATTGACAAGGATTGATAAGTGATAGCTAGACTAGTAATTTACATAAACTACTATCACCATTCTTGATGATTATTTAACTTGGAAGTTCATAGTAAGCTTGATTGTGATAATATAGGATAAGTTCTACAGGTGTACTTAGAATTTTAATCAGTCTTGGTCATGAAAATTAAGATAGTTTTCCATTACTCCAAACTCATGAAATTTATCAAGTAAAGACCTATCTTCTAGCAGAAAATCCTGTAGCTGCTAGAATTGAAGTTATATTGACTTACCTAACTTCAAAACTTTTTAATTGTTATTGCAAATCAAACTTTTTACTGAATCTTTAACACTTGGCATGATGTGATAACATCAGTTTAGTAATATAGGATCGAACAAGATAACCCAGATGTAAGTACTGTACTGGAGAATAATTAATATGAATGCACTACAGTAAATTCATTAATGATTCAGTATTCCATAGGGATATTTACTGATATTATTATAAAAGAAAGCAGCTATCTATTCCTCTGGAAATTCTAAACTTTCTATCACTGAAATCTTTAAAAGAAGTATAGGAAAAGCTTTACTTGTAAAGGTTTGATAATTACTGGCTAGCATACATTTATACTTCTACTGAATGAATTGGTACAACAATTTTATTTTATAAAAAGATCTGTTAGCAGCGACCCGAACCTTACCTGTAAATCTGTAAGAGAAAGAAAAACTGCTACATTAGCTGAAGTAGCTAAGTAAGCCCAGTCTATCATAGCAATCCCCCTTGCGGTTACAAACAGAAGACAATCAGTAACTGACAAGAAACTCATCATATAAATTAAGTAAAAGTAAAGATCATTCAGTTACAACTCTTTAGCATAAACTAATCAAACCATTAATGATTGCAATTAATGTGTTTATATGTTGTATTATAAAAAGTTTTAAATTTTTCAAAATTTTGGGCTTTGACATGTGGTATCAGAGCATGGTTCAAACACTAGGCATTGATGTGGCCCAATTATTTTCCACAGAACAGTAGAAATAATACACTAACTTGTATTTTGTTTTATGTGAAAGGCAGAAAATTATTTTTTCTGAATCTAACAGGCAGGTATGGAGAACTTAGGAGCATATGCTGCAGAGGAATCTCCTAACACTGAAACCAGAAAAATGTCCAAAGAACCTGAAATAGAGGAGGTAACTGTTCACTCCTCAGAACTGATGCAGACCATAAAAGGTCTAAAGACTAAATTAGAGTCAGTTAAAAAGGACAATGAAAGGATTCTAAAAACCCAAGAGGAGTTAAATCAAATTCTGATAGAAAGATTTCAAACAGAAGGAAGAAACAGAAGGTCTGAATCTGAAGAAGCTAGTCAACAAAAAGCCTCCAAAAAGATGAAACTAGCTAAACCTGATAGCAGTTCATCATCAGAAGGAAGTAAGAAACAACAGAGCTATTACACTACTAGTGATAGTAGTTAGGCCGAGTTGTATAAAAGTAAGAAAAAGTACAGACCTTACGAATAAATTTCTGGGGAGTTCAAGAAAATAAAACCCCCAACCTTCAATGGAGAAACTGAAAAAGGAGAAGAGGCAGAATCCTGGTTATCCGGAATGAGAAAATAATTTTAGATTTATAATTATTCAAATCAGTTGAAGGCGAGGATGGCCATATATAACCTTTCTGGAAAGGCAGATATATGGTGGCAAGATTTGAAACGGGTTAAGGGAATCAAAGAGAAAGAGGTCAACTCGAGTACTTTTAAGAGGTACTTCAAGAAGAAGTTCCTATCTAAACAATATTATGAAGAAAGGGCCAAGGAATTTTATGAGTTAAAGCTTGGGTCCATGACTATGAAAGACTTAAACAGCAATTTCTTAAGTCTGTTATGGTATGTGCCGTATTTAGTTGATGAGAAACCTAAGGTACAGCGGTTTCTCAGCTGTCTGCCATACCATATAAAAGACAGAATCGAATATGATAACCCCAAAACCCTGGAAGAAGCCATGCGAAAAGCAAATTTCTATTTTGAACAGAATAAAAAGAAGGAAGGAATAGCCAACTGGAAGGCTAAAAAGAATGGAAATCAGTCTGAGTTTAAGAAAAAGGAGTATATACCCCAGAAAAATTTTAAGAACAGCAAGAACATAAACCATTCTAATGGCAAGAACTTTCAGGGAAGAAAAAATGGTGCTTCAAATAACTCCAATAACTTCAAGGGAAGCAAGGAGGTTTCTAACAATCATGGAAATTTTACTAAAAATTTCGAAAATAAGGAACCTGTTAAATGTTGGGAGTGCAATGGCCCACATTATGCTTCAGTTTGCCCAAATCGGAAGAAGCCAAATAGTAATATTCATACTATCCAAGATGAAATGACTGTGGGAGAATTTGCAAGGACTATGCCCCGAATCAATACAGTGTTGGAGAATCGCCAAGCTGAGTACCAAACTTCCATGGTGGAAGTAGAAGGTATGGTCAATAAAACTCCTGTAACTATTTTGATAGATCCAGGAGCTAGCTTAAGTTATATCTCATCGCAGATAGTAGAAAAATGCCATCTGAATGTTCAAAAGTTTGATAACTCTTGGCTAGTTCATCTAGCCACAGGGGCAAAAAGGAAGGTAAATTGTTATGTTAAGGAATGTGCTTTAGATATGAATAATTTCAAAACTACTGTTAAATTAAATATTCTGCCACTTGGTTCATATGATATACTTATAGGTATGGATCTGTTAGAACAACACAGGGTAGTTTTAAACTGTTTTGATAAAACATTTACATGTGTAAATAATAATGAACAGCCTGTAATAGTAAAAGGTATTCCTAGGAAGACTGTAGTTAGGCAGATTTCTGCCTTACAGCTCAAAAGAGCAGTCAGGAAGGGATGTAAGGCCTATGCTGTAATCATTACAGATGAGGCAAATAAAGTTGAAAAAGATAAAATAAAAATAGAGAATATTCCTGTGTTAAATGAATTTATTGATGTTTTTCCGGAGGAAATTCCAGGGTTACCTCCTAGGAGGGAACTGGATTTCACAATAGAGCTGGTACCAGGTGCTATACCTAGCTCGAAGGCTCCGTACCGTATGAATATTCTGGAACTTAATGAATTAAAATCACAGTTAAAGGAATTAATCGATAAGAAATACATTCGTCCAAGTGTGTCCCCTTGGGGAGCACCAGTAATTTTTGTTAAAAAGAAAGATGGAACTATGCGAATCTGCATAAATTACCGTCAACTCAATAAAATGATAATTAAAAACAAATATCCGTTGCCCCGCATAGACGATCTGTTTGATCAGCTACACGGAGCTACGGTGTTCTCTAAAACAGACCTGAGATCAGGCTATCATCAAGTGAGAATTAAAGAAGAGGACATTTTTTAAGACAACTTTCAGAACTAGATATGGACATTATGAATTTGCGGTAATGCCATTTGGGCTTACTAATGCCCCAGCCGTCTTCATGTGTCTAATGAATAACATAATGCACAAATATTTAGATAAGTTTGTCGTTGTATTCATCGATGATATCTTAATCTATTATAAAAATGAAGAAGAACATAAGGAGCATTTACGTATAGTCTTACAAGAACTGCGAGAGCAACAGCTCTTTGCAAAGTTCAGTAAGTGTGATTTCTTCAGGGATGAAATCCAGTACTTAGGTCACGTGGTGACTAAGGAAGGGATTTTAGTTGATCGTGAAAAGATCAGGGCAATTGAAGATTGGCCGATACCTAAAGACGTAACAGATGTTAGGTCTTTTATGGGAATCATCGGTTATTACCGGAGATTCATAGAAGGCTTTTCAAAAATAGCCAACCCAATCACTTCCTTGCAAAAGAAAGGCAAGAAGTTCGATTGGAACTTAAAATGCGAAGAAAGCTTTAAGAAACTAAAAACTTTATTAACAACTGCGCCAATTTTAAGGATAGCGGATCCTAGTAAGGATTTCGTGGTTTGTACAGATGCTTGTAATGACGGTCTAGGCGGAGTACTGACTCAGGATGGGTACGTTATTGCCTATGAGTCTAGGAAGCTAAAGATCCATGAAAAGAACTATGCCATGTATGATTTGGAGCTAGCTGCTGTTATTCATGCCTTGAAAATGTGGCGACACCACTTAATAGGCAGAAAGTTTACTTTAATGACTGATAATAAGGGTTTAAAATACCTTTTAGATCAGCCTAATTTAAATGCAAGGCAAGCAAGATGGTTAGCCTTTCTAAGTGAATACGATTTTGAAATTCAACATATAAAAGGAAAGGAAAATAAAGTAGCTGATACTTTAAGCAGAAATGCAAAATTAAATTTTACAACAGCAATCAGTACTTATAATTCTGATTTAAGTGAAACTGAAGGTATAAAATTGGATGAAATTTATCAAAAGTTACAAGCTACAGCTAAGGAAGAACCCACAGAAAGTTTAATTAAGGGTTGTAGTTTAAATGAAGATGGATTTTTATTGTTCAAGGACAGATTGTACGTGCCAAATGTGTCAAAAATTAAATTACTGATTCTGGACGAAGTGCATAAAACCCCTTATTCAAGGCATCCAGGCTATCAGAACACTGTCACTATGTTGAAAAAAGATTATTTTTGGCCTAATATGAAATCTGAAGTGGCTGAATATATAGCTAGATGTTTGGACTGTCAACAAGTTAAGACAGAACATCAACATCCAGCTAGTTTGTTGCAACCCTTGCCTATTCCTAGTTGGAAGTGGGAGATAATCAGCTTAGATTTCATTACGAGATTACCCAGAAATCAAAATCAGAATGATTCAATTATGGTGGTAGTGGATAAACTAAGTAAAGAAACACATTTTATTCCTATTAAAACCACTTACAAAGATACAAATATAGCAGACATTTTCTTAAAACAAATTTTTCGGTTACATGGTGTACCGAAAGTTATTATTTCAGACAGGGATCCTAAATTCATAGGGAATTTCTGGAAATCCTTGTTTAAAGGATTGAACACAACACTGAATTTCAGTACTTCTTTCCTTCCTCAGACGGACGGACAGACTGAAAGAGTTAATCAGGTGTTGAAAGATCTGTTAAGAATGTACGTCAAGGATTAACCAGGTAAGTGGGAGGATTACTTGCATTTAGCAAAATTTGCGTACAACAATAATTATCAATCATCAGCTAAGTTGAGTCCTTTTGAAATACTGTATGGGTGTAAGTGTAACACTCCTATCTCCTGGAATAATCCAGTAGATAGATTAGTGTTGGGACCCGAATTATTAAAAGAAATGGAACAGATTGTAAAACAAGTGCAGGAGAACTTGAAGGTTGCCCAGGATCGGCAGAAGAGCCAAGCAGATTTAAAAAGAACTCCTAAAGAGTTCCAGGTGGGTGAGCACGTGTTCATAAAGTTAAGACCCAAAAAGAGCTCCCTAAGATTGGGGAGTTGTGCAAAATTAGCGCCACGCTACTGTGGTCCATTTGAAATTTTATCTAAAGTTGGTCAACTAGCATATCAATTAGCGTTACCACCTAATTTAAAAGTACACAATGTTTTTCATATTTCTGTTCTGAAAAAGCATGTTCATGATGCTTCTCATGTGATTGATTGGAACGTTGTACAGGTAGAACCAGAAGGGTAAGTTCTGGTGGAACCGGATTGTATCCTCGGGAGGAGGGAGATTACTCTGCGGAACCGCACAATTGGACAGCTGAAGGTGCAATGGAAGCACCTTAGTCCTGAAGAAGCTACTTGGGAATTGGAAAGTAAGATGTGGGAAGCATACCCGAATCTGTTCCAGGAAGTTCCTGAGGAAGAGGAATAAGTAACATCGAGGACGATGTTACATTTTAAGGGGGTGTGTATGTCACATATCCCAATTTTTGTAAAATTATGTAATTGTTTTATTATATTTCTGAGACATTATGTTAAACTTAATCCTTAGTAGGGATTGATGACTCGGCAGAGTCAATAATAATGGAGTGTAATTCAGAATATTTTATTAATAATAATTATATTATGGAGACAACAGCATGGGAGAGCTGTTAAAAAGAGGTTACTGGTCAAACTGGTGGATGGAACTAGGTGTAGAGGTAAAGGACAAGTGGCAGCATCCTCAAGCACTTCCTAAGTTGCAGGTGGCAACTTCCCTATATTTGGGGTCATGATTCCCCAAGAAAGTGGAATCTGAGCAGGTGGCTCATTAAATGACAGTTAACCCAACTAAGACCTAGGAAATCTTTAAAAGTACTCAATGAAGAGAGCTGAGGCTGCTCAGATTTTATTCCAGAAAGAATTCATTCAGGAGAATGGTATTCAGGAATTTCATTGAGGATTAGGGAAAAACAGTAAGGAAGTGTTGAGTGGATTGCTGTAGTAACTTGATTTATTTTCAGCTATTAGGCTGAGGGAACTGACCGATAGTTCAGAGTTGTTACTAAGTTGGAGGACTGGTATCTGACTTTTCTGCACCTAGTTCCAGCCAGGGAGACCAGGGCAAGCTCGGGGGTCCTGAGAAGACGCTGTTTGAGCGCTCTCCAGAAGTTGATAGGGAGGAACAGCCTCCCATTGCTGTTGTTGTCCACAGCTTAAAAAGGTTCTACAATTTGTTTCTTTATGTTACTGAGTATGAACAGATGCATGTTAATTTTATTTATATGTTTGTGTAACTAGTTATTTTTCAATAAAAGTTAGTATCTCTGAATCTCACTATGTAAATCTGTTAGTAGTTACTGTGTTTTTCCACATTTGGTATCACCAAACCGTACTCCAGCACAGTAGCTCAGTATCATGAAGCAACACTCTTCTGAACCGAGTTCCCTATCTAGTCATTTCCAATAACCACTAGTGCTTTACTATTTATAAGTTACTGTATCTTGTGTTTTAAATATCAATTACTGAACAGAATAGAAGGCAGAAGTTAGTCTCGAGTTTTTATTGTCTACTTTAAAGTTTCTTTTATGTTTTCAAATGATTCTCTTTTACTTCAGAAAGTAATTCAAAACAAGAACAAGATATAGAACTATTATTACTCTGCATTCAGATTATAAACATGTTCAGATTTGTTCTTTTAGAACACTGAAGGGATTAAGCAAAAATTAAGTTATTTCATTTTCAAGCAAGCTACCTAGAATTGTGGTTTCATGTATAGTTCTTTTATTATTCTTTTTCTTTTATGTCATATTCAAATCTTATCTATAATGCTAACTATAACTGTTATGTATTATAATTGCATGTTATTAGTTATACAGTATATACAATAAGATCACATGTAGTGTTAAATAGATTATTTAATCTATCTTTATAAATAAACAACAAATTAACTGATAGAGTAAAAATTATTTTAAAGATCCTTTTTAATATCTGTTAATATGTACAGGAAATTAATTCGCTTAATGCTAATCTCTGTACAATATAAAATAAACACAGTGCACTATAAATAAACATAGAAATAACTTGGAAAGTTAAAATCTCTTTTAGAATAGGCTTAATACTTTGCTCTAATAAGCATATAGATTATAATAATAATAATATTATCACTTATTATTATCTAACATAGAAACAGTAATATGTAAAAATGATAAGAGAACATAATTATTTAATTTACAAACTCTGAAGTTAATATGTTAATTGGTATATATTAAATAGACTCTTAATAAAGAGTTTGTTAAATAATTTAAAGACAAGAACACAAGAATCATCACAGTTTAAATGAATAAACTCTATTTATCCGTTTATAAAACTGCCTTTTAAAATAACTCAGGTATATAACCTGTTAGCATTTGTATAATAGAAGTTACAGCACAACAAACTGCTTGATTCGAGCTTAATTAACACGTAAATCACTTACAAAAACAAATAGAGTATGTATTATCACATATAACAAGAGATTAAAGTAAAAATTTAAGTCTATTCTAAATTATACAAAATAGAAATATAACCCTAGAAATATCAGTTTAGAAATAAACTGTAAATTGAAAATATATCAACAAACGACATATGGCCATGAACAAATAAACCATACATGGTTGTCTTAAGCCTGTATTAAAACAAACATTCTACACAGCCAATAAAATCTCGAAGTAAATACCGTAATGGAAATAAAAACTGGCCGTGATTTTTGTATTAACTTAAGAAGAGTAGCGTAGTTAGTGCAGCGCTACAGAACCAGGGTAAAACCCTGACAAACATAAAATAGAAGTATCGAAAACAGAGTTTAACTCTGTGGCACCTCACAGCTGCCTTTGTTTTTAAACCCAGATGAAAACCCTGGTCAAGTTAAGAACACTATAAGAGAAACAACGTGAAGCCGTAACCTCACTCAACATGCGACTTACAACCGTAACCATTCCTTGGACTGTTTACAGTATTTTTCATTTTCTTAATAGAAATATGAACTGCAAGGTAAAGGCGAGTATATATATACGGACTCGACCAAAATCTTTATACATATGTTCTTTACAGAGGTCAACTCTGCTAAAAACTATTCTAATTAACCTACAGCAAGATACAAAAGAGTGGAACCAAAATAACCACCGAAGATGCATCCCTCCTTTAACAACCAGCAAGGAGGTATTTCCATGGATGGAACCGGGCTTACCGGAAAAACCACAGTCGAAAGCTGTCATCTACCACGCCGTGAAGAGGAGTCGAACCTGCAGCAAGGGTTTAGATATTGTTAAACCTTATAAAAAGAAAACAAATGTAAATCTTTTACACTAAATAAGAAATAAAGAGGAGCCTGTATTACCTTAGAACGATGAAGCTTCGGCCCTGAAGATAGCCGAATAACCACTGGTAAGAAGTAAAAATAAAACCCTCCTCACCACAAAGCAAAAAGGAGCTCGACAGAGAAGAAGAACTCAGCTACAATGGAAGAGGACGCGCAGTGTTATCTGCAGTAATGGATTATATTCACCAGTTATGATAATAACTGCTAAGAGACAAACCCTAGGTGGAATAAACACCACTCAATACACCAGTGATCTTTTCTTTCACATGACAATCCACTCTCGGCACAGTAGAGAGGTACACTAAGGGACTGAACCAGCATACACAAGGAACTGAACCAGTATGGAGGATTTTTACAGACAACACACATGGTGGAGCAGCGAGGAAGTTCACAGAGTGGCCGAAGGGCTCGAAGGCAGCGAGGAGAATGATAGCTAGGGTTAAGACCATCGCTTTTATAATGACAATGCAGGGTGGAGGTGAGTCCACGTAGTCTCCTAAATGATTTGCAACAATGATAAAAACTCTATAGTTCCGGTCGAGATTTCATCAATGATTTCGAATCATATAACGAGAACAATCATAAGGTTTGACTTACCATAGTTGTACCTGCATGTATAAACCACGAAGTATACATTAGTATAATGTGTCTAGTCATTATATTATAGTATGGTTCTTGTTTGGTCTCGATTCTAAGTTTTGGAGATAAGTAAATTTGTAAAGAATTACAAGAATGAGAAGCAATGCTTTATACTCTATTGTAATTTAATTATAACCTTTTTATAAAATACTTTTGCTTAGTTACAAACAAGTAAAGGAATGTTATAAGGAGTATTGTTCATTTATGATAGTTTCTAGGGGAGGGTTTTGACCAATTGATGATTTGTTCAAACCTCATAAACCAATTTATGAAAGCAGCTATCTATTCCTCTGGAAATTCTAAACTTTCTATCACTGAAATCTTTAAAAGAAGTATAGGAAAAGCCTTACCTGTAAAGGCTTGATAATTACTGGCTAGCATACATTTATACTTCTACTGAATGAATTGGTACAACAATTTTATTTTATAAAAAGATCTGTTAGCAACGACCCGAACCTTACCTGTAAATCTGTAAGAGAAAGAAAAACTGTTGCATTAGCTGAAGTAGCTAAGTAAGCCCAGTCTGTCATAGCAATCCCCCTTGTGGTTACAAACATAAGACAATCAGTAACTGACAAGAAACTCATCATATAATTTAAGTACAAGTAAAGATCATTCAGTTACAACTCTTTAGCATAAACTAATCAAACCATTAATGATTGCAATTAATGTCTTTATATGTTGTATTATAAAAAGTTTTAACTTTTTCAAAATTTTGGGCTTTGACAGGATGCCAACCTCCAAAGTTGCTCCCCCAAAACTTCCTTCCCAAAATTCTTCCCCCATAATTCTCTTAGCTGTTAGATCTTTTCATCCTTCACTCCGACCATTGATCTTCTTTTCCACGCGGACATCTCAGATCTCAGTGGATCTATTAACTCCCTCACAACTTCCATTGTGGGATTTTTCTGGACCATCAAATCTTGATCTACAGACTCAATCTCCATCGTTCGTTCTCTACAAAAACTCATTAAGGCATAAAACCTGCGGGTTGCATCGATTGATCATGAAATTGATCAATCCAGCCTGCAATCATCATGATTCTTTATCCTAACACTCTTTTGCATTCATCTACACTCTAATCGAACTATTCAAGCAAGAAATTGATGCATGAATACAGTAACTTCTCAAAAATACACAAATGTTCATGAAAACGCTGAAGTCGGATCTGTATAGATACACGATTCAACACAACACATGCATAAAGGCTCAACAACCCAACAAACACATGGTTAATCCTTCTATTAAGCAACAATGGAAAATGTGCATAGCTTGGATCTCTCTCATTCTGATTCTTCAAAATATTTACAAGTAGAAACCAGACATATGTCTGTCCCTTACTCTGCAAACTCGGAATTCTAATGTTGAAGAGCAGAACCCCCTCTACATCTCTAAATTGTCTACTTAAGCTAATCTATGACCGCCTCAACTGAGTGGTCCTGCAACTGAAAACAGACGAACTCTCAAGCATGATGAAACGTCCTTGCCAAAATCAAATAATCCTGTGGTTTGATCTCCACGCAGCGTGTCATGATATGCAATCGCTCCTACTATACTAATAGACAATGACACAATAAACCAAATAAATTGAAATATGTGCCACATGATGTCACCAACTCATCACATTACTGGCATGCGAAGATGCTTGTGCATCAAGTTTCAATTTAGTTACATGCAATTTAGTTTATTATTTTATGTTTATTCATGCTTTAAAGTGGACCCATGGTGAGATCCATAAGAAGACACTTCAAGAAAATAAAAAAGTAATCCTTTTGTTATATATGAGATCAAATAATAAAATAACAATAAATATTTATGACTTTTAATATTTTGGGTGTCGTTAAATACATTTTAGGACCATATATTTTCTTAAGTGGATTTCATTGCATGGTTTTAGACCCATGGATCTACATAAGTTGTTTTTAGCCCATGGTTTAAGGCCATTGTATTTGTCTCATGCAAGCATATAAATATGTATTCTTAGTCTTACATTTGTGTGTCTCAGTTCTTCTCTGTTATGTTTGTTAGGATCATATATTTTATTAAATGATTTTCATCGCATGGTTTTAGACCCATAGATCTACATAAGTGGTTTTTAGCCCATGGTTTAAAGCCATTGTATTTCTCTCATAAAAACATATAAACGTGTATTCTTAGTCTTACATTTGTGTGTCACAGCTTTTCTCTTTTATGTTTTCCAGGTGAAATCTTGTCATATTCTTATTTATTTGGGTTTAAATATATATATACATATATGCAATTATCTCTATTATTGTAATTTCTTAACGCTTTAATAGGTTTTTTTTCTAACTAATGTTTTCTTCATTCTCTAGTATAATTTTGTTTATTTTTAAGTAATACTTTCTAATTTTGAGAGGAATTGTCTTTTTCATCCATATGTAAAACACCATGTAAAATGATTATTAGTGTAAGTTTTATAACTGAATTATTTTTTTTCCATATATATACATCACCATGTGAAAGGAGAATCACTTTTTATTAATAATTTGGTGATGTTAACATCTGAGAGAAAAATGAACTCTCTATAATTTATTTAGTTTTAAGTAGTGTAATAGTCCTTTTAGTTTTCTTCAATATTAATTATGTTGTTATAGATTAGTTCAAGGAATTTATGCTAAGTTTTATTTAGGTTATGAATGTAGAGCATGTAATTATTTGATGTTATTTTATTTAGTTTTATATATTATAATAATTTTATGTTTTTAGTAGGATTAAAAGATGGTAAATAGGCTAAACCACTATATGAAAGACTAATTTTGTCAATTTTTTATTACCTTAAATTTTATTGAAATCCATGCCACTCACAAAACAAAATTAAGTAATTTTGATCATTTTATAACACATTTTGAATTTTGTACATTAAAAACTAATGTAGGAGAATTTTAGACACTTAAGCAATATGGTAAGTACATGAAAAGCCAAGGAATGCACCTTATCAAGTTTCTACTATCCATGTTCTCGAAATGATATTTAAAATCAAGTTACAAATGAATTTCAATTATCTCAAGCTATAACTTGAGATAATAGTTTACGTAATAACTTGAGACTATAGCTTGACATAATTGAAATTTATCTGGAGCTTGACTCCAAATATAAGTTCGGCCTTCGAAACTTAATCATGTAATAATAAAACTTGATCTAGTATATGACTTATAAAACTTGATGTAGTGCTTATAATGTTTTAAATGTACTGTAAAATTAAAAATGATGTTGTTTTAAATATGTTGTAGTCACTACCTTTACACATTTTTATTTAAATCATATTTATTTATTTATGGATTTAATCATTTTCAATTTGTTATACTTAAGAAATTTGTTATACTTAACAATTCTATGGTGATTATTTGTTTATGTTAAATGTGTCCATCCTTAAAACTACTTCAAATGGCACACTCCATAATAATGTTGATACTAATGAGAGATCGTTCAATGGCTAGCTCCAAACATACATGTTCTTTTGTGTTAACCTAAGTTATTTAAATTGATTAATTTATTTTCCGCATTTCAAACATATATTCAGTCAATCTTTATGTTTATGTATTCCTTATGGGCATATAGAGAAAAATATTTTAACATACTTGGAAAAGTGAATGATTTATAAAAAGGGTAACAGAAGATTGTGTTAAATCCCAGTAGAGCCTTGCCCAAACCTAAGGAGCCTAGTGCAAACCAAAGGTTATAGATACCTTAATATGTTTGAACTAAGAGAATAGACCTTGCCATCTTTTGAGCATTCTATTTTAGATAAAATAACCTTTCAATATATACATTTGCTTTAGACAAAATAACCTTTAAATAGATGCATTTGTTGTTTTATTTATTATCAATCTCTATATTTTTTTAAATTCGAATCTATATGCTAAACTTCGGATAAATGAATTTGAAAGTCTTGACTTCTCATTATATGATGATTATAAAGTTTGAAATGTACTAAACTTCTTCTCAAATTCTAGTAATAGTATCACTTGGGATTTTTAAAGACCAAAGAGATGTTCATGAAAAGTAATTTATTTATATAACTAATTCAGGTTAGAAATTATTTTGTGGCTATATAGTTGGAAGGTATTTGTTTTTGGAATGATGAGGCCTCTATTGCATCAGCTGTACAAACTTCTTATACTTGGTGTTTAGTAAGTTACAATAGATTAATGCAAAAGCTAAATGCACTGAACCGGTTTTCTTATTGCTCCCGGTCCACTTGCACCAAACACTATTGAGGGCTAGAAACAGGAATCAGGAATCTTTTGTCATGGTTCTCGACGAGCATATTATCCAATCGATGGACATTCACGACATCAGCAAAGATCACATCAAGCGCTTGGAATGTTACGCTTTGTTTTCAACTTTCATGTCTTGAAAATCCAAGTAATCAAACCTATGAGGGTATATTTTCTCAAACTAAAGCTATTGATGTAGGTGTTCTTTGTACATCGTTATTTATATATTTAGAAACATAGAAATTAAAAAAAAACTCCAGATGTTTAAAAATAGAAATAAACGTCATATGTTGGATGAAGTTTGATAGTAGAAATAGAAAATGAATACCAAGTTTTTTCCGTTAGTTAAAAATGAACATGAGGTTGATTTCTACGCACATCGTTCTTTAACATTACATTTTAAAATATTTCATGTTCCTTTTAGAGCGAATAATCTAGGAGTATTTAGACGAAATTGTTGGGCGAGCCTCTTCCACACCCCTCAGGCTCCGTAAGAAGGGGACGAGGTCTTTGAGATCTGTGTAGGATTTGTGACACTCGAAGTGTTTAATGGGGATTGAGGGATTGAGGGATTGAGGTCTTTGAGATATGTGTAGGATTTGTGACACTTAAAGTATTTAATGGAATTACATTGGATGGATGTTGACTTCAGTTAATTACAAATAATATTCAACATGTAGTAAAGCAATAAATGTCACTGTAGTAGCATTGTGGGTTATTGGATGTCAACATCTAACAGCTCACTGTCGCCATAACATTTATTATTCATGTAAAATATATTTTTCGCAACAAACTAAATGACATTCAATAATGATAATTATACTCAACTTCCTTCCCAAAAAAACTCACAGATCTTGTTTTTGGGTGCAGATGTTTCTTCATATATCTTGAAACTGATGTGATTGTCCCTATCGATCTTCTCCAGGAAGCAGTCCGTTCTCGGTTTATTGCTCCGTGTGAACAAAACAATCTCGAACCACATGACCATGTATTTTTAAAATGACTTAATCCAAGGACTCTGGTAAACATAGAGATCCTCCCCCAACGACCTCTGGTAAACATACCGATC
Source organism: Pseudotsuga menziesii (assembly GCA_001517045.1). Taxonomy (NCBI): domain Eukaryota; kingdom Viridiplantae; phylum Streptophyta; class Pinopsida; order Pinales; family Pinaceae; genus Pseudotsuga; species Pseudotsuga menziesii. The sequence goes on from LPNX011212595.1 coordinate 202,712, forward strand.
CTTCTTCATCTTGATGTACAATTTCCCTCTTCGCACCCAGCACGAACGTGTGGTAATGCCGCAGTTGTGGTGGCAGTAATGACAACATGGTTAAATTCCAGTTCCACTTCTAGTTACCACTGTGGTCTCTTTTGACGCTGCAATTTCAGTTGCCATTACCATTGCGATATTTTTAACATTCTGATTCTGATGTGATTATCCATGTCGAAATGGACAATCACATCAGTAAACCATAAGCCATAATGTTAACTGAAACTGCAACTTCAAAATAATACACAGTGGTGGTGGTAACTAGAACTGGAGGTGCAGCGTCCTCTGACCGAAGTCAGCGGTTAAAGAGAAAGAGAGTGATTCCACAAGAGCTCAGGGGTTAAAGAGAAAGAGAGTGATTTCACAAGAGCCCTTTCGTGGTAAATTTAAACATTTTTCCGTTATTTCCACCGCAACTGCGTTGCTGTCACACGCTCGTGTTGGGTGTGAGGGTCTGAGGAGGGAAATGCTACCGCAAGATGAAGGATCTGTAAACCGAGAGCCGACTGCAGTAAACCGACAGCCGACTGCTTCATGGAGAATATGGACATGGGAATTCACATCAATTTCAAGATATACAAAAAACAAGCAGGTTAAAGACCTGTCACTTGAAGGAAGTTGAGTACGGTTATCATCTTTGATAGCGACCTAATTTCCTAAGTGGGTTATGTTCACCCGGAGCAGTAAACCGAGAGCCGACTGCTTCATGGAAAATATCGACTTAGGAATTCACATCAATTTCAAGAACCGAGAGCCGACTGCTTCATGGAAAATATCGACGTAGGAATTCACATCAATTTCAAGATATACAGAAAAACATATGCTACAAAAAACAAGCAGGTTAAAGACCTGTCACTTATTGGAAGGAACATAGAGACCTAATTTCCTAAGTGCGTCATCCGTCCAATGCAATCCCCATTAAACGCTTTACAAATCCTACACTGAGCTCACAGACCTCGTCGCCTTTTTACGGAGCCTAAGGGGTGTGGAAGAGGTTCTCCCAATAATTTCTTCTAAAACGACGAGAGCAAAGGCTCTGCTTTGTAGTAGTGGTGATGGTGTAAGGTTCTTTGGTTTTTCACTTCTGCTAATAGCGTGATGTTTTAACTCTCGTGAGGTGTTTATCTGCCTCCAATAATTCTCTAGCGGTCTACATTACAAAGCTTGTGCTGCAACAAAGACTATCAATCCACCGACTGTAAAGTCTGTCTTCATAGGTAAGAGACATTTCGCAAACTTGTCCTCTGCATTTTACTCAGTAAATGAATAGTAGTTATGGTATTGATAGAGTTTTTGGTTTGTGTTTCTAAGAAGAGGAGGAATAAAGGTACTCCGAAGGAGTCGACCCCTCGCTCTCTCCGCACAACGCCAAGCGCCAAGGAAAGGGTTTAAACAAAAAATTTCCTTAATTTGTTTCGTTTATAACATTTGTTTCTGAATGTAACAGATGATATGTGCAAGTTGAAGGCGCTAGAGAGGGAGGCGATAGGATCACCTCCTCCTGTACCGACATTTTTAAACACCCAGGTAATCCTTGTTCAAACTCTTAATCAAAACTTCTTATTTTTTTTATTGTTTCAGTTTATGCATACTAACGAAACCATAACACATTGGTTGCACGCAAAGTTGGGTATGAGCGTGGGGTCTAGAGTGGTATCCACAACGATTTTTAAGATAAGTTCTCAAAATTTATTACATGTGTTTGTAAAACCCTTAGGGTTTACCTTGCACCAGCTTTGTAGCCATTGCTTTGGCAATATGTTTATATGCTCTGTAATGTTCTTAGTATTTCTCTATAGGGTTTGGGTGCCATCTTAAATGGATTTACTCCCATTCTCTTATTTTTTTACATTGGTTTTTAAAGACTGTGGAAGCCATCCAATATTTTCTTACAACCACTTCTTGTTATGTGTTTAGAATATTATAAGTGGTTATGTGTTTTGAATAATAATAATAAGTGATGTCTAGTTTTGAGGACTATATAATTCCATTATGTGTTTTGCTTTGTGTTTAAGCTTGTACAGTGCTTATTTTAAATTCAATGGTTGTCATCATTGATGGTCTTGTGGACATGAAGTCAGTGGTTAGTTTAAATGTTATAATGCTACCTTCCGTAATAGTGGATATGATTGCATGTGCTTGGCCTATGTGTAATTGAACATAGCTATTACATGGACTTATGACCATTTCTTTACTTGAGTTAGTGTTTGTTGAAATGCTAAGCAACTTGTAAGGTCTACGATTACTTGTGTAGTAGATAAAATCTTTTGTTTAAGGCTCGGCTGCCATCAACAATGGCTTTAATGTCAGTCCTTGGCGGAAACCAATATTTGTTTTGTGATTGGGCTTTGATGTGGTAAACACAGCTGTACAGGCCAGCGTACTTGCTTGTGATTGTACTTTGGATTTGATTTAATTGTATCTATACTCTATTCACTTCGTGGATTTATGATTGTTTGTTAGTTTGTCTTACATATTATCCATATATTGTAAATGAAATTTATGATTTATGATTGTTTGTTAGTTTGTCTACTGTAAAGGAAACTACATATTATCCACATACTGTAAATTAAATTTACATATTCTTCTAGTTAAACGGATCAAATTTGAGTTATCCAGACTTAACTACATGTTCTTCTTGTTATCCATTTATCAACTATTATTTATTTTTATACTGTTTTTCTTTTTATATCAGATTATTCTAGATATCTTCCATAAAATTTTGGTTACACATTCATCATCTATAAGTTATCTATGCAGGGCTTCTAGTTATTTGTATATTCTTTTTTTTAATTGTTTATTTTGAATTTTGAACTATTTACATAGAATCAATCTCCATAGTACACTTGTCTCATCATGGAATCATGATCAATAGATCAAAAACTATAAACCTCACTCTACTCCAAGAATAAAAAAGCCTATCCAAGTAAAAAATAAATTTAAATAAATTGAAGTTGTTAAAATTCTTTTAACGTTCTCAATCAAAATTTGTACAGGCCAGAAGAAGAAAAATTATTGTTGGAAAATACATTAACATATTGGAATGTACAGGCCAGAAGAAGAAAAATTATTGTTGGAAAATACATTAACATATTGGAATATGTTGAAGGAGCTCGCTTCCATCGCCTTGAGATCTTCAATGAATATTTTATGCCTTGGTTGTCCTATGACCTTGAGATGCATCGAAATATCCAGATCTACGAACTGCGATACGACAAGCCCATACAGCGTCCATGCCACGGGACAAGCCCAGTAATACCATCTCCACCATATGGGAATGGGCTGCCATACCCACAAACATTAAAACATACTCATATTTTACCAATCTAACATATTCCATAACTGTTTTTCTATTCCATTCGAAGTAAATGTTCTATTAGAAGGAAATAGATTGTTACCAGCCGTGGAATCGAGAAGCCAGAAAAGAGGTTCCATATCAAATAGAAAGTCGACGAAACAATAGCAGAGATGTTGTGGTTGGGCGTAAACTACATGTTCATCATTCCGTAATACCTGAAATATAAGAAGGTGAAGAACCAGAAGAAGGGATACGAAAAGAATTTGCTCATAGTCCATAATGGAATACATCATACCGCTGTAAATGATAAATTGGATGAAAACGTAGGGAATCTCTATGGTATCCTGCATTTTCAATTATTAAAACTGGTATTAATTTAATAAATTAATTTATTTGTTTCAAAATTTAAATAGATGAGAAATATATCATCACTTCAAAGGAACAGTGTGTTCACGGACAGATTTTTAAATCAACTACCATGAATGTAATTGCGAAATGCAACTTTCAAAATATCATAGAAAACAAAACCAAAAAAAACCAGGCTCTTCTTCTTATAGAAAAAAAAAAATCCGACATTAATTAAAACAAGAGCCACGTGGTGGCAATGTCCCCGACATTGCCATAACAATTTTGGGGTTAGAGGCTTGCTTGTATACGAAATTTAATATTTATCATTAAACATTTAATAATAAGAAACATATCATTACTTGAAATTCACTGTGTATCATTAAACACTTAATAATAAGGAACAATTAGAGCCTCTATTTTGACTACTATACCTATTGCATTTTCTTTTTCAACAAAGTTCGAAAGAAAATTACACTCTATAATACCCTCTATTTTTTCAACAAAGTTCAAAAGAAAATTACATACATTTTATACCAGTTTACGAAATTTAATGTGCATCATTAAACATTTAATAATAAGAAACATATCATAAATCGAAATTCATTGTGCATCATTAAACATTTAATAATAAGGAACAATTAGAGCATCTATTGACTACTATATCTATTGCATATTGTTTTTAAACAAAACATGTGAACTATGTTATTAAAGATTATTGTTAATCTTAGGGTCTCATTATCTTGAAGCATTGAATTAAATATATTTCATTTTATTTGTTGTAAATGTTCCATGGAGAAATTATGGTGAAAGAGCACCAATCTTATGGAATTTTATAGTTAGAGTGCTAAGCCAAAGCACTTCAATTTACAAGCACAATATAAGTGTATTTGAAAAACTACACATAAGTAGGTGGAACAAATAAAAATGTAGCAATTACAATTAACCACTTCAAACTCGTGATCCAACCAATTGTCACTCCTCATGGAACTTTCTACATTTTCCAGGAATAGAATGCAATGTGATAGCAATGAAGGGCAATAGAAAGAAAATTTCCGTTAAATAGCAACAAATCTCTATATAGGCAAGACAATATTTGGTAAAATATATTTTATAGCATAAATAGTTCATCCATTTAGCTAACTTTTTAATAGTTAGAAGAGATTATAAATTCATAAATCCTTGAAAAAATAGCAATAGATCATACCTTTGGACAAGAGCAAGTAGCAACAGAGCTAGCTTCTGAGGATTAGGATAGACCAGGGTGGCACCTGCACTATGCCTATTTCCATGTAGATCAAACCAACTCTAAGAACTGTCCCTCTAGAATTCACAACCTGAGAAGGCCAGGAATGAGAAACTTCCTGTGAAATAAAGATTCAACCAAATAAACAAATGCAACGATCTAAAT
>LPNX011212597.1:0-54331 GCA_001517045.1 Pseudotsuga menziesii
GATGCAAAAGTGGATGAAAACAAGGGCATAAAAGTTGAGGCAAACATGGGCGTAAAAGGGGGCGCAACAACAGTAGATGTACAAACTAGGCGCAAAATTAGGTGCAAAAATAGGCTCAAAACATGTCGCAAAACCTAGCGCATAACCAAGTGCAAATTACGCCGCAATTTGCACCAGATTTAGAAAAAGGACGCAAAAAACACCTAAAATAGCACCAACCCGTGAAATTGCACCATTTTGTCCAAAAAATGAAGAAAAATACACTGAAAGATGGTCTAGACGCAAAAAAGGATGCAAAAAGAGACGCTAAATCCAGTTTTTGTTGTAGTGCGACGTAAATTGAGCTTTGACGCTAACTTAGGAAGATATTCACTAACATACAACATGTTTTGGTATACCATATATCCTTCCATCATAGAACCCTCAACACGTGCTCATAGTCTCACCAAACCCTTCATAAATTTCAAGTGCCTCTCAACCATCCACGTGGACCTTGAGTGCACAGGGCCACACAATTCAATCTCCTCAACTTGGTGTATAAGGTAGTGTTCCTGTGCATTAAAAAATGATGAAGGTATATGCTTCTGCATTTCACACATGAGAAGAGGAATTTCTCTCCTCCAATACTTTATATCTTCTTTATGGATTTCTTTAGATGTCAACCATCTACAAGTGACACCAACCAATAATGATAATTAACCAAAAAAACATTAAATTACTTAACATGAATTAGTGCACACAAAACAAATATAAATTATACGAAGAATTAAAGAAACACTAAGCACAAGCAACTAATGTCTAGTTACCTCATGTATTTCCCAATATTATATATAACTTGTTATACATTGTTGTAGAAATTGTCCAGAAGAGAGAGAGGTAGAACATACTATATCAATATACAAACCACGTCATTTTTTAAACAAAGAGTATACAAACAAGAAAACAAATTTATGCAATAAAATGAAAAAAAAAATTATATAGACATACCAATAATAATTACCTTGATGAGGAATTTCCAATCATGTGTTTTGACTCCCGCAAAACCACCTTTTTTGTTATGATATTCTTCAAGTTTGTACAAAATCGAGTGGGAAATTTAATTTTCTGCATTAATTCTTTAACAACATTACTTTGTTGCTCCGTAAACATCCATGGAATTAAGTTTATATTAATTTGGTCTCCATTGCTATGAAATTGAATGGCGTCTTTCATTGCATGGTTTGCTTCTTGAATGTCTTTGCAAACTTTCACAATTTTATCTTTCTAGCTCCTTAGCTCCAGTAGTCGCCATAATGTTTCAGTCACATTCTTTCCAATATCTATTGTATCAAACAGATGAACAATTTGTAGGTGCTCATAGTAGGGCAACCTGCTTAATTGTATAGGATAAATTTTCATTCCTCATGGAAGCCCGTTAATTCCTTCATGATCACAAAGGACATCATGAATATTAGTTTATAAATAAATTACAAAAAACAATTATGGCCACTACAGTAAACAAATCACAATAAAAATTAAAATACATAGCAATTCATATACGATAATCCATAGGTACCATCTTGGCAATTTCTATTGTATTGCATCTTCCAAAGGTGAGGTGTGATTCTCTGTGGTTTTAATGCAGAATCTTGCTTCCCATTGAAAAGATTATTTTTGATTGTTCTATACCTATGATTATTATATAGAAAATGCCTATACTCATCAAACACCTCCTTTCTTAAGCTTTTTGAGCGATGAGATTTGATATTAGGACCAAAAACTGGACATGCAAATTTACCCTTTGTCTGAATACCTACAATATATAGATATGGAATATCTATGTCAATTATAATTATATATAAACTATATTAACTACTTCATATAATTAAATGCAATTAAAGTGGAACTTAAAAATACAAAGCACAAAAATGGGTTAACCATGGGGCATTGTGTATTTTCCATACAACCATTGCATGGAATTGAAATTGTATTTGTCGTATTGGTATAGATACATCATACATAGTGATTCCATTCCATAACTTCAATAGCTTGTCTATAAGAGGTTCTATATATACATTCATATCTTTGACTTGGAACTTACCTGATTGATTTGAAGTACATATAAAATATATAATTATGAGAACCATTAAGATATATAAACCATGCATAAGAGTAAAATAAAAAATATATATATATGACATTAGGAAACACAATACGACAGATGAGATTCCACAACTACATTATAAATAAAACAGTTGTAGACACAAAATACCTAGAATAATCATCGACAACATTATGTGCTCCCTCTTTATTGACAACCATGGAGGAATGTTATTGTTGATAACAAAAATAGGCCACAATGGGTCAATGGATTTCATCTTTGCAAATGGATTAACACCATCTTCTTCCAAAGAAATACTAATATTACTGGGTTCTTCTTTAAAGTGAGGCCACTTTTCCTCCATATCTCTAAATACAGAACCATCTGCGGGCATTCGAATAAAATCATCTTGATTTCTATTCCCAGCATGGTAATCCATAAATTGCGCTATGTTATTGCACCTGAACAGTCGATGCAAACGTGGAATGATGGGAATATAACGAAGAACCTTGTCAGGCACCTTTTTTGTTACTTGATCTGTTCGATATCTACTTATATGACATTCCAGACATTCTGTTGCAAATGCATGCTGATTATAATATATAACATAGTCATTGGGGCATGCATGAATTGATTCATAATGTATTCTAATCTTTTTCATGATGGAAGATAAATCTCAATATGTGCAAGGTAAAATATTTGATGGTGGTAACAAAAATTCAGCTATCAAGCTACATCAAATAAAAAAAAAATAGAGTTAATATAATATATAACTAATATTAACGAAACACACTCCATCCGTATTAATTTGAATTATGAATTAACAATACAATTATTAGAGGAATAAAGATAAACTTTATCATGATCGTATATATGTGATGGATTATTTTACATACCTTAGCATCCGTGTGATTGATATGTTTGAAATACCATTCATACCCTTCAAGTTCATTATCAACAATATAGCAGAGAGGATATTTGTTTTGGATCCTTCATAAAGGGGTTCGTATGCCTTATTGAGAAGAGGTATATCGTGAACATAATCAAAGTCATCAATATTTTCATTATCATTGTCATAGTCATCATCCATTCTAACATTAAATGAATCATGGATCAATGTATTTGTACCATCATCTTCAACTATGTTATCAGTATGGTCATGTTCTTCAATATGATCGTTCACTTGTTCTCCATTAAACATAGACGCTCCATGATCCTCTGGTACTTGTTCTAAAATCACTTCCTTTGGACGATATTCTGTAGGATGTATTTCCTTTATAAAAACATGAATACATCAATAGATATAAGTTAATATAGGAAATATTAAAATAATACATACATTTACCAAAGCAAAAAATATAAAAAAACTTTATAATGTTAAACCTACAAATGGACGATATTCATTCCCACCCTCGGCGTGTCCATGTTCCTTACAATGTTTTGTGGTTGTTGTGATCAATATTCTTCTCCTCTTAAATCCCCTGCATTGACTACATGGATAATAACATTTCCCATCACCCCTTCGTTTCGCTGCATCCCATAATCTAGCAAGCAATTGTCGACTTTCTTCGTTTCGATCGAGAATATTTCTATTTGACATTTTGTCACAAACTTCGTGAATGCATAATGTCGATAATGTTAAAAAATTGAGTTCCACGCATCACAATTTTCACAAATGGTGGTTTGTCTAAGAATAAAAAAATTCCTACAAACTATATGTTGAAGAAAAACAAATTCCCCAAACTGGCCATCGAAGAATGAAACAATTCCTCAAACCGTCCGTCGAGGAATAAATAATTTTCGCAAATCATTCATTGCTTATATAGAAAACATGTCAAAATATTTAAAAATGTTTATATTTATAATTTCACAGTCATCGAATATCCAACGATAATAACCTACTTATCGTTGGAAATAGGCCTTTATACTATTTGAAATATGCCTTTATATTATTTGAAAAAATAGCCTGAGATCTTCAAAATTTCGACAAACACCCCTTCACTTGTCGTTGTGAATTCGATAAACACCTCTTCACTTGTCATCACAAATTCGATGAACTAGTGTCGGTTAAGCGACAATAAGACTCGTCGAAAAACCTATGATGAGGAAAGTCGAAAAATCGACGATGTTGAAAGAAATCGGAAGGTACAATACTTTTCATCATTGCATTTTGACAAAAACATACTTTACGTCGGATGTCGTCGGATTCTGTCGTCAGATTTTGGGCTCAAATCTTGTTGTGAAAGGGCACTTTCCAGTGGAAGTGTGGACTTCCCTATTATAGTGTTGTATGTAGATCAAATTTTCGTCCCAAGACTTTAGATGTTTTTTATTGTAACCCCTTAAAATATGCACCAAGGTCTTGTTGATTATTGATGTCTACCCATCTATATGTGGGATGAATGTTGTAGATATATACAACTTAGTGCCCATTATCTCCCAAAGTGTACTCCAAAATGCACTGAGAAATATTGTATCCTAGTCTTATATAATGCTCCTGGGTATCCCAAAGTCCACCCAGACCTGCTCAAAGAACATGTTTGTTGCTTATTTTCCTTTGATGGTATTTTTACAAGGCATAATAATTCACATCTTGTTGGATATGTCAAATACCACAAATATATAGTCATGTCCCTTCCTAGTATTTAGAAGAACACCTACAAAATCCATGGAGATGCTCTCCCATGGTCATATAGGAATAAGTGATGGATGTTATAGACCTTTCTTCCTTTTATTGGGGTTTCTTTTACACCAAATTATGCACCCTATATTAATTTGAGATACACATTCTTGCATTCTAGGTCAATAAACATACCTTTGCAAGCTAGAAACTGTCTTCCCAACACCAAAATTCCCTGCAACATTGGAGTTGTGATCCATTCTCATGAGTTGCAATATCTCACCTTTAGGAACATAGAGCTTGTCCAACTTGTAGAGTAACTCATCCAAGAGATGATAGTTAGTCTTGTTGTCACCTTATTCTACATCAAATTGGTCTTGTATCTCTTGAAATACCTCCTTGAGTGTTCATCTTCTATGTATTCCTCCTTGTATGCATCATGGCTGAAAGGTTCCATATGCATAAGAGTACCCAAAGCTGTGATCTCTATTGTAGGTGGCCTTGAGAGCATGCATTCCAACTTGTTTGTACTACCCTTGATGATTATATGGAAATGTTATCAAATTCCCATACAATGTAGTGTCTTTTTGTTGTCACTTACTACAGGATCATAAATACTACAGTGGTTAGTGATCAATGTTAATGATGGCCTCCTTTCCCATTAGATAGTGCTACCACTTTTTAATAGCTTGAACCAAGATATATAGTTCCTTGTCATATCTATGGTAATTCAAGACACTTCCATGGAACATTTTATAATGGTAGCAAACTAGCCTCCCTCCCATCAAAACTTGTCCCATAGAATACTCACTTACATATGTCTCCAATTCGAAAGGCTTCTTTAAGTTGGGAAATGCAAGAATCGGTGCCTGACTGATCTTTTGCTTGAGCTCCTCAAAGGATTTTTGTTGATTCCTTCCCCACTAGAACCCCTTGCTACTAGTTTTTATGTGTAATGTTCTCGTCCATCAGACATACCACTTTGAGGGAGATAGTAATGATCATGGTTTTTAAACTAATCCCAAAGGTCACATATGATCCATAATAGGAAATAAAGATGGTGTATATTTGCATAAATAAAAACAACAAAAATAAAATCAATCAACACACAATGTGTTGGCTCATCCCTCAACCAACAAAACCCAGTCAATAGGGGTCCCCTCTATCGACACTCAACTCGCCATGATCTCCCTAAGAATCGGCCCATACGGGTTTTACCCCGTCCAGCAACACCCATAGAGTGGATGAAGTATCACCCGATATGTTCAAGGAAGGGCTAACAGAACTAAGTTTCCGCAGTATAGAAGAGGGTTAGGGGCATCAACAGTTCATCATTTCATTAACTAGATCAGATCAACTCTTTTAATAAAACCATTCATCATTGCACATCATTCATTCATAACTGGAACAGATCTACCAGTGTAGGAGCATATAAATATAACATCATTCATAAACAGTAAACATCGCATTGTATAGCCATATTTAATATTCACTTATCATTCACCATCGAGTTTACAGGAACATAAATACAGGAAAATATAAAAGAACACAAGAACTATTCATATCAACACTCATCTTATCATATTACTTCTACGCAATCACCCACAGATCAAAATAGATAACAATTCAACTCAGACAATTATCAATTTCTATCAATCCATACACAATGGTATCCATCTCCTTTCTCCTCTTCGATATCAACTTATTTATATATATAGGCTTACGCCTTTACATTCATGGTCCACTTCTAACTAAATCCTAACTAATTTAAGTGACTAATGATCAATATCTAAAAAAAATGGTCAACAATTACAAAAAGTGACACAAAATAATCAAAAGTAGTCTATCTTCCACCTATCGCGCTATCTTTGTCTTGCGTGGTGTCTTCTATGCTTACGTAGCATCCACGATGCTATGCAACTTACCCCAACCCCTTGCCAACAGGTCCCAAAAACAGTCTTGTGGCTCATCCTCGAGCCATGTCAGATGGGCTTGGTGTACTCAACAAACTTGGATTTGCGGAAACTATCGAACTGTGTCGTTTGCCGGGAATCTGCCGAACTGTGCAATTTGCTGCAATTGCCTCCTCTGTGGTCAATATCTGTTGAAATCGACACACCTTCGACCACAAATATTGGTTGTTGGACTTCTTCGGGCTCACTATTACTGTCTGGGTGTCTCCTTGCTGCATGAATTTTGAGTTTCTGTGCCACCTTGGAAGCCATTCTAGCATCCACACCTTTGCCATTCCTTGCATTCAGGCTCAGCCTAGGCCACCTGAAGTCAATCTCGTTCCCTATTCCTGCAGACTTAGTCAAGTGGGACAAGAAATTTGGCCCCTTCCGAATTCCTCGTGAGTTTCTTGGTCTATTCCTCAGACCGACTGGGAGAAATATAGACAAGGAAAACCTTTCTAGGCACTTTTGTCTCGAACGAGCTAGATCGATACTCGCAACTTCTTATTCAATTTCCGTTGATGAATCATTCTCACTCAAAATATCCCCTGTATCCAGTGTGCACTGCATATTAGCTCTGGTTTCCACTGCCTTACACAGCAGAGCTTCCTACCTCTACAACTTTGGATTGTGTAACTTCACCTCATGGTGTCCTCTCAACGACTAGCCATCTGCTTAAAATACCAGCCTCACTCTAGATATCATCATTGTCATATCGGGTTCATCATTAGGAATAAATGTTGCATTAATGAACCGATTACGTCGTCTATTCTTTCCACATCCCACTTGGATCTACTATCATTAGATGTGACGTGAAAAAGTGTCATCGTGCACCTATCTTAATGGACGTCATTGAGTACTGATGTGATGTCCAGTCACCGTCTTTTGGTTGGAAGGATTCATCATCTAAATGATGCTATTGATTATTCTACTTGTTCAACCTCTCCTTTTTGCGCATTCACTTCCTCTGGTGCATCCATGTCCTTGAGCACAACCACTTCCTTGGGTGCAGTCACTCTCTTCCATGTAACTACTATTCTTTCGGCGCAGCCCCTATTCTCCATGTGACTACTGTTTTCTCAGTGCAGCCCCTCTCTTCCATGTTCTCTCGACACAGCCTCTCTCTTCCATGCAAATACTATTTTGTCGGTGTAACCTCTCTTCTCCATGCGACCACTATTCTCTTGGTGCAGCCCCTCTCTCTTGGTGCAATCACGTCTTCTTTCTATCTATCCTTGCCCTTCTTTGTGTGGTAGCTCAAGCAGTACGAAGTGATGTCTGGCTAATTATATTAACTACTCTTCATATAGTGTTGTTTTTTACTATGTCGCAACCCTACAACTGTTGCAGCAGATCCTTCTAACTGTGCTAATGACTCCTATTCTTGCGTGGCCCCTTCTAGCGCGCCCTTCCTCTTGCTGTATACCCTACCTCTACCTATATTTTCTTCTTATTTTATTCTTCTTTTTCAGTGGGCACTACCTCAGGAATTGTGTGGTTCTTACCTCATCCAATAGGTCTTTAAGTTGTTTCCATTCACAAGATTTCGCAGAACCGCCCCGTCTAATTGTTGTAATTGAATTGCACCCCCAGAGATAATAGAGCTAACAAGATATGGACCTAACTAGTGCATCTGTAACTTACCTGGATGCTTCAAGAACTTGTTGTTGTATAGCAGCACTAAATCCCCTTGCAGAAACTGTTTTTTTATATGGCGATGATGCCACGCCTTCTGTCCATCCTTCTCGATGCGCTGATGTAATCCCGCAATAAAACAATATTATTCAAGCTGTATTAAATGTGCTACGTGCTCTTCTAGAGCGGCTTCATCATCCATGCTTGTCGCGGCTACAATGTGTAGACTAGGGATGATGTACTCCATAGGCATGACTGCCTCTTGCCCATATACTAATTTGAACGATGTTTTCCCTGTCAATCTCTTGCAAGTGGTGCAATACACCCATAGCACAACTGGAATATTCAAATCCCAGTCATCGTGGTTAACATTACATACCTTTGTAAGCACATGCTCCAAGATTTTGTTGAAGGCTTCTACAGTCTCATTTTCTTGTGGATGATATCATGTACTTTTCTTGTGTTGTATCTGCAATTCCTCCGTCAATGCTCGTACCGTGCGATTGATAAAATGGCTACCCTGGTCACTCATCAATACTTTGGGACATCCAAACCATGTCACAATGTTATCAAATTGAAATCATGCGGCTGTTGTAGCAGTACAGTCCACAATTGGGGCATCCTCCGCCCATCTTGTCAGCTAGTGTATTGCTGTGATTATGTACCGCACATTAGTTTTCTTCCTAGGGGGGTTAATTGGACCCACAAAGTCTACATCCCACTTCTCAAAAGGTTGCAGAGTCATCTATGGTAGTAGCGGCATCTCATCTCACCACGACGGTCTCCCCGTGCATTGACATACATCGCAGCTTTGTGCATAGTCTGCTGCATTGTTATGTAGGGTGGGCCACCATAACCTTGCATGAAGCACTCTTCTGGTAGTATCACGACCCCCATAGTGTCCACTAGCAACGCTTGCATGCAATTCTTCCAAAATATTCTCCTGCTCATGTGGTAGGCGACATCGTCGCAATATTTATCGGGTCCCATTTTATACAGGTGTCCAGCAATCAACTGGTAATCATAAGCTTTAACTACCAGTTATTTCTTTTGACTTGTGGAAAGTTCTTTTGGGGCCACCTCGGTTGCCAAAAATGGAAGTATAGGAGCATAGTGGTCATCAGCCATGTCGACCCGGAATAGATGCACATCGGGCAGTCCTTCTTGGATATTGGTAGGTTCTTCTCTTGACTCGATTCTGGACAAGTGATAAGGGCCAGCATTCAACTGACCTAGCTTGACACTAATTTCAAAATCAAACTCCTAGAAGAGAAGTAGCCAGTGGCATATCTTCCCCCCCAACATAGGATTGTTGACCAGATACTTCAGCATTGAATGGTCAGTAAACATCTTAAAGTGGCCTCTTAACCAGTAGTGCCAGAATTTTTGCATTGCATAGACCATCATCAGGCCCTTGCACTCAGTGTTCATGTAGTTCTTCTCCGTGAATGACAACTTTCGACTGGAGAAAGAAATTGGGTGATCCAGATCTCCCTCTCCTGGTTGCACGAGCACTATGTCGAGCACAACATAAGATGCATCAACATGCACATGGAATTCTTTGTTCCATTCTGGAAATAGAAGTATTGGTGTTGAAGCCATCTTGGCCTTCCTCTTGCTGTCTACCCTGCCTCTACCTATATTTTCTTCTTTTTCAGTGGGCACTACCTTAGGAATTGCGTGGTTCTTACCTCATCCAATAGGGCTTTAAGCGATTTCCATTCACAAGATTTGGTAGAACCGCCCCTTCTAATTGTTGTAATTGAACTGCACCCCCAGAGATAATAGAGCTAACAAGATATGGACCTAACTAGTGCATCTATAACTTACCTGGATGCTTCAAGAACTTGTTGTTGTATAGTAGCACTAAATCCCCTTGCAGAAACTGTTTTTTTATATGGCGATCATGCCATGCCTTCTGTCAATCCTTCTCGATGCGCTGATGTAATCCCACAATAAAACGATATTATTCAATTTGTATTAATTGTGCTACGTGCTCTTCTAAATCAGCTTCATCATCCATGCTTGTCGCGGCTATAATGCATAGACTAGGGACGATGTACTCCATAGGCATGACTGCCTCTTGCCCATATACTAATTTGAACGGTGTTTTCCCCTTCAATCTCTTGCAAGTGGTGCAATATGCCCATAGCGCAACTGGAATCTTCAAATCCTAGCCATCGTGGTTAACGTTACATACCTTTGTAAGCACATGCTCCAAGATTTTGTTAAAGGCTTCTAGGGTCTCATTTTCCTGTGGATGATATCGTGTACTTTTCTTGTGTTGTATCTGCAGTTCCTTCATCATTGCTCGTACTATGCGATTGATAAAATGGCTGCCCTGGTCGCTGATCAATACTCTGGGACATCCAAACCATGTCACGATGTTATCAAATAGAAATCATGCGACTGTTGCAACAGTGCAGTCCACAATTGGGGCATCCTCCGCCCATCTTGTCAGGTAGTATGTTGCTGTGATTATGTACCGCACACCAGTTTGCTTCCCAGGGGGGTTAATTGGACCCACAAAGTCTACATCCCACTTCTCAAAAGGTTGCAGAGTCATCTGTGGTAGTAGCGACATCTCATCTCACCACGACGGTCTCCCTGTGCATTGACATACATCGTAGCTTTGTGCATAGTCTGTTGCATTGTTATGTAGGGTGGGCCACCATAACCCTGTGCGAAGCACTTTTCTGGCAGTATCATGACCCTCGTAGTGTCCACCAGCAATGCCTGCATGCGCTTCTTCCAAAATATTCTCCTGCTCATGTGGTAGGCCACATCGTCGCAATATTTATCGGGTCCCATTTTATACAGGTGTCCAGCAATCAATTGGTAATCATAAGCTTTAACTACCAGTTATTTCTTTTGACTTGTGGAAAGTTCTTTTGGGGCCACCTCGGTTGCCAAAAACTGAAGTATAGGAGCATAGTGGTCATCAACCATGTCGACCTGGAATAGATGTGCATCGGGCAGTCCTTCTTCAATATTGGTAAGTTCTTCTCCTGACTCGATTCTGGACAAGTGATAAGGGCCAGCATTCAACTGACCTAGCTTGACACTAATTTCAAAATCAAATTCCTAGAAGAGAAGTATCCAGTGGCATATCTTCCCCCCCAACATAGGCTTGTTGACCAGATACTTCAGCATCGAATGGTTAGTAAACATCTTAAAGTGGCCTCCTAACCAGTAGTGCCAGAATTTTTGCATTGCATAGACAATGGTCAGGCCCTTCCACTCAGTGGTCATGTAGTTCTTCTCAACGAATGACAACTTTCTACTGGAGAAAGAAATTGGGTGATTCAGATCTCCCTCTCCTGGTTGCACGAGCACTATGTCGAGCACAACATAAGATGCATCAACATGCACATGGAATTCTTTGTTCCATTCTGGAAATACAAGTATTGGTGCTGAATCCATCTTGGCCTTCATCGTGTTAAAGATTCCTTGACACTTGAGACTCCAATTAAATACAACATATTTTTTCAACAGTTTTTCCATGGGAACAGTGACCGCAGCATAGCCTCTAATGAATTTGTGATAGTACCCAGTGTGGCCAATCATTGCCCGAATCATCTTTACATTGGTCGTTGGTGGTAAACTCAAGATGAGTGCTCTCTTTGCAGGATCAACCAGTAATCCTTCCTTGCACATGATGTGTCCCAATAGTATCCCGAATGGTGCACAAAAAATGCACTTTTTAGAGTTCAGCGCAATCTGATGTTGTCGGCACCTTTCCAGCATTAGTCGAAGATTCACCAAATAATCTTTGATTGGGTTGTACACTGTCCAATCATCCATGTACACTTGTAAGAAATTCTAAATGAAATATTTAAACACTGCGACAACAACTCGGGAAAATATTGCAAGTGCATTCTTTAGTCCAAAAGGCATCACTGTATATTGGAAGTAGGCCCACTCTGTAACAAATGTTGTCTTATGTCGATCTTCCTTTGTGATTTTGATATGGTGATAACCTAAAAAACCATTTGTAAAGGAATACATTTCCTGACTGCCTACTCCTTCAAGAACTTCATTTGTGAACGGGGTCGAAAATGGGTCATGCAAACAGGCATCATTTAGCTTCCGTAAACCAACACAGATCCTAACTTCACCCGTTTTCTTATCTTGGATGACCATGGGACTGATACATTCTGACTCTTCTACTGGCTCAATGATTCCAAACTCTAGCATCTGGTCGAGTACAGCCTTGACTCTTTCTTTGTACCGTGGATTTAAGAGATATGGTCTCTGTCGCACCAGTTTCACATCTGGTTTTAGCGGGATCTTCATCTGTCTGAGATCGCCCAGTATCCCCTTCATCTCTGAGAACTTAGTCAGAAAGAGATATTGAAATTCATGTAGCAGGTCTATGATTCTTTCCATGGTCTCCTCATCTTAATAGTTCCCATCACTGGCAAACTTCGGGTTCTCGTCTGTCCCAACGTAAACCTTTCTAATCTTCAACGTTGACTCATGGGATCAGTTGGTACATCTAACGCTGCAACATCCCTATTGCCTTCTATCTCAGGAATATTAATGTTCCATAGCTCATCGTCATCTTCAGGTTCACCAGTAACATTGTAACATTCCATCATGAAATGCAGATGACAGTGCGCATGTGGATCAACTGGATATGCAACCAGAACCACCTTCAATACCACATCTTGGATGATCTGTAGCACATTGTTGACATTTGGATTGGTCTCTGTGAAACTAAAGGTCTGTACAAAGCAAATAGTCAGCTCCTCCCAAGTAGTTATTTCTTTGCGCAACTCTGCTGATATGTACCATGACCTCGGCATTTCGTCTAGGGTGTGAACAAAGGCATGGACCCATTCATCCTTTGGTCACAATTCCCACAATGTTTGGCATTCCATCAAATGGATACTAGGGTCATTCCATCCATCATACCTCCTATCATGGTATGCCTCTGCATTGCCGAAGCGAATTGTCATCAAGCATTGACACTGGGCCCATCCAGTAATTTTCTTTTTGTGAGTTTCCCACCAACACGCTGGAGTGGCCTTCAGTGCTACCTTTAGTGCCAGCAATCACAGTGGTTCCGAGACCTTTTCTTCAAAGTCCATTAAGAACGCAGAAAGTTCAGGAAACCCTTCATACACGGGTAATTACACAATATCAGTTGTGACATGTCGTAATGACTACGTGATTAATCCATACTTCCTAAAGGACACCTCATGCATCTGATTTTTCCAATTTTCTAGCGCATCCTTAGAATCAGAAGTTGTAGAACTAGCGCTATGCCAACCGAGTTCTCCGTCAGCTGTGGGGTGAATATAATCTTCAGAGATATTGTAGGCATGATCCCACCCCTTGAAAACTTCATCTTTTACTGGTTCAATGTATCGTCAGCCTTCATTAGGGTCCATACGCGCGATGACCCGAATATCTTGGTCCTCGAAAGTCATCATCCTCTTCTTGAAGTTAATAATTTCCATGCTATCATTGGCCCATCCAACCCCTAGCAGAGTGGGGTAGGAGCCTTCAACCATTAACAACCTCTATTACTTCAAAATCAACATGAGTCCTCATACCTTCAACATCTACAACCAGGTTAGACACCCGTCCAATTGGTTGCACCTTCACCTAATTAGCTAGTCGCAACTGTAGTAGGGACCATCCCAATGTCGGTTTCCCCATATTTTCCCATGTCTACTTTGTTAAGATATTTACGTCCGACCCTAGATCCAGAATGATCGAGTTGACTTCATAGTCTCCAATCTGAATATTCATACGCATCTCCTTGCCTGTCTTTTTCTTATGTAAAGAGTTCATCCTGGACTCCTTTCCCAGGTGACCCAACAAATTTTCAATCTCAACTAAAGCGTCGAAGTCCTTTACTAGCGATAGAAAACTCTCAAATAATTGTTGTAGGGTACCATGCTGCCGTGATGGTCCTGCCTCTAGTGTAGAATCAAAAGCGGAAGGCATTTCAATAATAAGTGACTTACAAAGAGTTCTTCTAATCGCATCAAGTGATACAAGAAATGTCTCATTTTCTGTTGCGATATCGAATAGAACCTTCTTTTTTCCAACCAGTTGAATCTGTGGGTGGGGCCCATCTCCTCCTGTTGTGGCTCCCGCTCGGGTGACAACAACAACATCAACATCTGTTGTTCTGGGTTTTGTGGAGATCGTTGCGATTGTCGGTCCTTGATTTTGGTTCATTGGGGGATTCTGATGCAGAAGCATATTCTAGTTCATCAGGGGGTTCATCGATCGGTTCATAGTTTGATTCTAGATTGGAACTTGATTTTGTGGCTGCAATTGGTTATGTTTTTGTAGCTAATTCTGAGTCTAGACCTGATTTGGGCTCTACAACTGAGGAACGTTCCTAGCCTTCCATCTTGCGATTTGTTGTGGGTAGTTTTTGAACATGTGATCAATCGCTCTGTAATATGTACATGAGCATTGCAAGTGTGGGAAATCCCTCTGATAGTGCCCAAATACCCCACAATTGTAGCACTGGACCGATCTGCGACCCCGTCCTCCTCCTTGTCCGAAGCCTCGTCCTCTTCCGTCGAATCCTCCTTGTGGTTGGTATTGTGGTTAAGCCATCTGTTGCGGTATGGGATTTGGCTTCTGCTGAACATACAGGGCAGCTTGAACATATTGTGGCTGAGGCTGAGGCATCATCATTTGACTATACTGTGGCTGTGGTACAAATTGCGGTTGTGGTACAAACTATGGCTGCGGCTGTGACGGTATAAATTGCATCTGCAACAACGACGTATACTATGGTCGAACATTTACTATCTAAGGTTGCATCTGCCACTGTTGTGCGGCATGAGGGTCTTATCCCTTCGCAAAGTATGAATCATATGCTCTCTCCTGCAGCAAATCGTATGCCCGACAGCCTTTGTCCTCATGCCCCATCGATTTACAAAAAGAACAATATAGATTGGTTGCTTTTGACACCATCTTCTGCATGTAGCTACACTCCTCGTGCTGGTTCCCATAAAATTGACATATGTGACACCATAGTACGTTGTTGCAACTTAATATTTGGTGCTCCTGAGACTAGATAATTTTGGAAACTGGGGCAGTTGTCCTTGGTGTTCCCATCTGCATGACACCGAGTACACCAAATATCATCGTGATCTTCCTTCGCCTTCTTGATGTCTTGTAACTGGATTGTTAGATTTGTTAGTTGCGCTTGGATTTGATTCATGCCAAATGCATTCTCTCCAACTAGTGAGGCTTCCAACTTCATCGCAATCTCCAGAGCCTCACTCTGTGTTGCGATCTTCTGTTGCATCAGTGGCTACCGAATATGAGGAACTAGGGCTGCAATAAACCACTCTTTGTGTTGGACATCACTCATCTCAAAGCTGACTCGCACCATCAATGTCTTGAACCTCTAGTTGAAGTCCCACACAGTCTCATTAGGAAACTGCTCGATCTCTTTCAATTCCGTAATATATTGAGCCTTAGAATTAGAATTATGGAACTCGTCAATTAGTCCCTATCAGACATTGTCCAATGTTTTGGCAGGAAACCTCGTAGGAACCTGAATGAATTTCATGAACCAATCTAGTGCACAACTGTGTAGGGTAGTCTCTAGTTGGCCTTTCTTGACATCATCATCGATGGTCTGTCGATTTGTCCACACTGCCTCGTATAGGAACTAGTACTGCTTGGGATCGTTAGTCCCATTCCCATGAAACAAAGGTAATTTAGCGTCATCTCCTGCCATCCTTAGCCTTCTTTCTATAGATGTTGATCTACTACTAGACTTTTGTTGACATGTCAAGCAAGTTGATGTAGAATTTGTGGTTCTTCCTGAGTTTGAAGTGGTGCGTGAAGGCGTGGGCACAGGACTGCCGGGGTTTGATCTTGCTACTACGTCAGGCGAAATCTGGGTCTGTCCGTCTTCTTCGTTGTTGTAGGGTCACTTCTTCCCATGTAGTTGTCCTTCATAGTTTTGCATTTCGATCGCAGCAAGACCTTCCCTTGTCCTCTGCCTCTTATTCCTCGGCTTCCCTCATAATCTCATCGAAACTTGCACCCATCCACCCCTTACCTTCCCATTCATATCTCCCCTTTAGTCACGACATCCACCACCTCCACACACCAGAGTTTTACTACTCTAGGTGCATTTTCAGTATGCCCTTCTCACAAATAAGCATTTTAATTGGCAATTGTAAAGACAATAAGAACTTACCTCTGGGTCCGTTGAAGAATTCTCATTCTGCTTCGCTCACTGAGGATTTGGTATTGTCAACATTAAATTTAGTGATATATCCCTCCAGGATGCTATCCAGCCAGATCTCAACATCTCATGATGCCCGATTGTCAGTTTCTTGTAGCTCCTTGATTAACTCAGGGGTCCAAGATGTTGGTTCTCCTCCTTGGAAATTCATATTCTTGTATGTGAACTACGCCAACCACTCATATAGTATAATAGGAGACTCACATAAAAGATACTCGTGAGGACCATCATGTATGTAGTTCTCCAACCACTTGTCTGTGGTCAATCCCAGGTTCTGATTTTCTACTTCAGAAAACTCTTGCAACTTCTGGTCAAACCAATCTTGGATTTCTAGTCACGTCGGATGCCACATCCCCTCCTCTCATCCGCAACAAGGTCCCGGCAATGGATCCATTTGTTGGCTCATCCCTCAACCAACAAAACCTAGTCAATAGGGGTCCCCTCTGTCGACACTCGACTGATATCCCTGAGCATCGTCCCAGACAGGTTTTACACGTCCAGCAACACCCACAGAGTGGATTAGGTCTCACCCAATATGTTAAAGGGAGGGATGACGGAACCAAGTTTCCACAGTATGGAAGAGGGTTAGGGGCATCGACAGTTCATTAGTTCATTAACCATATCATATCAACTTTTATAATTAAACCATTCATCATTGCACATCAATTATTCATAACTGGAATAGATCTACCAGTGCAGGAGCAGATAAAGATAACAACATTCATAAACAGTAAACATCGCATCATATAGCCATATTTCAGATTCACTTAGCCTTCATCGTCGAGTTTGCAGGAATAGAAAGAGAAGAAAAGATAAAAGAACACAACATCTATTCAGATCAACACCCGTCTTATCATATTACTTCTGTGCAATCACCCACATATCAAAACAGATAACAATTCATCTTAGACAGATATCAATTTCTATCAATCTGTACACAATGGTCTCCATCTCCTTTGTCCTCTCCGATATCAACTTATTTCTATATATAGGCTTGTTCCTTTACATTCATGGTCCACTTCTAACTAACTCCTAACTAATTTAACTGACTAATGACCAATATCCACAAAAAATGGTCAGCAAGTACAAAAAGTGACACAAAATAATCAAAAGTAGTCTATCTT
The DNA here is from genome assembly GCA_001517045.1 of Pseudotsuga menziesii. Classification (NCBI taxonomy): domain Eukaryota; kingdom Viridiplantae; phylum Streptophyta; class Pinopsida; order Pinales; family Pinaceae; genus Pseudotsuga; species Pseudotsuga menziesii. Next base: position 17,654 of record LPNX011212597.1, read on the forward strand.
CCGCCTATCGCACTATCTTCGTCTTGCACATTGTATTCTATGCTTGCGCAGCATCCGCGATGTTGCGCTAATTACCCCAACCCCTTTCCAACAACACATAACACATGCATTTACCAGCACCATTCATCACATACATGATCATAACTCATTTAATATCAAATAACAACAGATTAGATCATATTCAAATCAAATGCAAGGAAATACTTATCTAGAATAAGGGTCCAAGAAACTAGTGTGTAAGTGTGATTTTCCACCCAACCATAGGTACTCTGTCCAACATATACTATTTATGTTGAGATTCCAACCCCAAGCCAAGCTTTGAGTCCAACAGGGGAAAATAAACACCTATAGGCCTTTATATTTTGGCCTACAACCCATTATACTCTCCATGCTATATCAAATGCTCATATAGAGCTCTATAGTAGTCTCACTTAGCTAGCATACATTTTGGCTCCACAATACCTGTTAGATTTTTAACATTAAGCTAGCATTACATTAGGATCTTTAACTGAGAGAATAACAAGCACAACAATCAAACACAAGAGACAATGAACACAGTGTTTTTCCTTGGGGAAACCATAAATGGAGAAAACCCCGCAACTTCCTCAGAGATAGAATCAGCACCAAAGTAAAACCCAAAACAGTAAGGTGATCTCTCGACAGCAGTAACCTTCTTTCTTCCTAGCCCTAGTGTCTTCTTCTTCCTCAGCTATGTGCTACAACTGAGTATGAGTGTGTGTGTCATAAATAGAGAGGCTAAATCTCTATTTATACTAATTCCTGACTTGACTAAACCCTACTAGGGCCGAATTCACTAGGTGAGTCTAACAACCCTAGTGCCCCAGAACTGCGGGGACTTTAACCCTTAGACAATAGGAGGGTTACCCACCTTGAATTGACATGACTTGTTTACATTATAGAAACTCCCGATAGGAACCTCAGGGCATGACATGACTCAAGTACATTACAAATACATCCCAGAATAAACATCAGGTTACAATACATAAGAAATAAAAAGTGAATACATTCCAAAGTTACAATTACATCAACACTCCCTCTTAACTAGGAAGGTATTCTCTTGACACAATTTATCAGCAAAATTCTTCTTCTCTGTATCATCTGGATCATCATCGAGTCCTCGTCATCTTCATCTTCAAGTCATCTAGATCTAGATCATCACTGGATCTGGATCATCATCACTGGATCTGGATCATCACTCGATCTGGATCATCATCACTCGATCTGGATCATCACTCGATCTAGATCATCATTGTTGGATCATCATCACTGGATCATCACAGGTGCTATCTCATGATTCTTCTCATCACAGGAAGTTCTACAGAGCCAACCCTTTTTCATGCTGGTTGTAGGCCTAGCCTCCATGTAGGTCTTCTTCAGCGCTTATATCTGACCCTAAGTCAGAATGGCCCGCCCAACACTTATATTTGATCATGTAGGAACCAATCCTATAATCATATCAGAAAGGCATGCCCAACACTCACATCTGACCATGTGGGAACCAATCCCACAACCCTGTCAGAAAGGCCCAGCACTCACATCTGACCATGAGAGGAACCAATCCAACATTCATGTCAGAAAGGCTATGCACTTACATTTGACAATGCTAGGAACCAATACCATAAACATGTCAAAAAGGATCTACACTTACATCTGACCATGCAAGGAACCAATCCAACATACATGTTTGAAAGGACTCTACACTTACATCTGCCCATGTGAGGAACCAATCCAGCATGCATGTCAGAATGGCTTTGTACTTACATCTGCCCATGCAAGGAACCAATCCATCATGCATGTCATAAGGGATCTACACTCACATATGATCATGTAGGAAGCAATCCTACAGTCATATCAGAATGGGCCTCAGTCCCAGACTGAGCTTTCTTGGTAACTGACCAGGTGCCTCCATTCCAATAATGGCATTTAGCGCTTACTTCTGATCATGTAGGAACCAATCCTACAGTCACATCGGAATGGCTCAGCACTCATATCTAACATGGAAGGAACCAATCCTCTCACCATGATAGAATGGCTCAGCCCTTACATCTAGCCATGGAAGGAACCAATCCTCTCACCATGTCATAATGGCTCTGGGTCTCATCATTTCCCCTTGGAGGGAACCTCAATCTGGAGAACACCAAGCTTCTCCATGAAGTACTCAAACTTCACCCTAGCCAATGGCTTTGTCAACACATCAGCTATCTGATTGTCCATCGCAACATACTGGAGCTTCACTACTCCCCTCTGCACCATATCCCTGATATAGTGATACTTGATCTCGATGTGCTTTGACTTGTCATGGAACACTGGATTCTATGACAACTTCATGGAACTCTAGTTGTCACAATGTATACAAGTAGCATCTATTTGGAGATCAAATAAATCAGACAGTAGCTTCCTTAGCCATATTGCCTCACAACTACCTAAACAAGCTGCGACATACTCTGCTTCAGCTCTACTCAGTGCCACATAGGATTGCTTCCTGCTAAACCAAGAGATCACACATGATCCCATATTGAAGCAACAAAATGAAGTGCTCTTCCAATTGATGGCACTTCCTGCCCAATCTGAATCAACATAACCCTCCAGGTTAATCTTTTGATTCACCTCATACTTGAGCCCATAATCAATTGTACCCCTCAGGTACCTCAAAATATGCTTTGCAGCAATCAAGTGAACATGTCTCGGATCTATCAGGAACTGGCTCAAGGTGTTCACAGCAAAGCAAATATCTGGTCTCGTGTTTTTCAGGTGCATCAAGGACCCAATCATCTGATGATACATCGTAGCATCACTCAACAACTTTAGGTTCGATGCCATAGGTGTGGTCATGACCTTGCAGTCCATCATCCCAAACCTCTTCTACCACACCTCCATGCCTAGAAAATAGTGCATCATACCCAAGTCCTTCATTTTGAACTCGGCAGTAAGCTTTCTCTTCATATCAGTAATCAACCCATCCATACCTGTTACAAACAGATCATCTACATACAGTAGGAGCATCACTAGGTTGCCATCTTCAACCTTGTAGTAAAGGTTGGAATCTGGTTTACTTTTGGTAAAGCCCAAATTGGATAGAAAGCTGTCAATTCTGTCGTACCATGTCCTGGGTGTCTGTTTCAAACCGTATAGGGATTTCTTCAATCTACACACATGAGACTCCCTGTCATGTGTCTCAAAACCGAGTGGCTGCTCTACATACACTTCCTCTTCCACTACACTATTCAAGAAAGCAGTCTTGACATCCATTTGGTGTATCTCCCATTTCATTACTGCATCCAAAGCAAGTACTGATCTGATGGAAGTGTATCTGGCTACAGGTGCAAAGGTTTCTTCATAATCTATTCCTTCTTTCTGCGAGAAGCCACGAGCCATGAATCTTGCCTTATATTTCTCTATGCTACCATCTGTAGCATGCTTGATCTTGTAGATCCATTTGGAAGTTATAGCAGACTTCCCTTCTGGTCTTGGGACAACATCCCAAACATCGTTCTTCATGATCGATTGACACTCTTCGATCATAGCATCCTTCCATTCTTTTCGTTCTGTCACTTCTTCATAATTGGAAGGTTCTTTATTGACAAAGTCACATACTAAAGCTACATATCTAGAGCAGGATCTAGTTCTCTTTCTTTCTCTATGATTCTCCTCTGGAGCCCCATATCTTTCTGCACATTGTATAGCTTCTCGTACCTGAGCAAGTTTCCTCTTGTGAGGGTTCTTTTCTTGAGGTGGATCTACGTTCTTGTGGTTCTTCAAATTCTCGATCTTCTTCTTGAGTTTCTTCATTTATAGTTGTATCATGAATTCTGGGTGCTTCTACTTCTTCAGGTTCTTCAGTAGGTTTCTTTGTGGATTTGTTGTAAGCCGTGTCTTCATCAAATGTCACATCCCTGCTGATGTTGATATTCTTGAATCCTGGGAAGTATATTTTCTAAGCCTTCGATCTTTTAGAGTATCCCACAAATATACCCTTCTTTCCTGAAGGATCTAATTTTGTCCTCTTTTCTTTCGGAATATGTATGTACACTGGACAACCAAATATTCTGAGATGGATGACTTCTGGTTTCTTGCTCGAAAATACTTCTTCAGGTGTCTTATTCTCGAGTACTCTGTGTGGAGTACGGTTCTGTACATACACTGTTGTTCTGGCTGCCTCTACCCATAGATGCATGGGAAGATCTTGATCATGAAGTATTGCTCTTGCAGCTTCCATTATGGTTCTATTCTTCCTTTCTGTAACACCATTCTGTTGTGGATTATATGGAGTGGATAACTCCCTCTTAATCCCTGATTCTTTGCATAAGTATTTGAATTCATTTGATGTGAATTCTCTGCCATTATCTGATCGAAAGGTCTTGATCTTCTTTTCTGTGTGGTTCTCGATCAAGGCTTTGAATTCCTTGACCTTTCTGAAAACTTCATCTTTGTTCTTCATGAAGTAAATCCATGTCTTCCTAGACAAGTCATCAATGAAAGAAACATAGTATACATACCTGCTTAGTGAACTTGATGACATTGGTCCGCATACATCGGAGTGGATGATTTCCAAGATTCCTTTTTCCTTGCTTTCACTACTTGGAAATGTCTTCTTTGTATTCTTTCCTTTTGCACATCCTTTGCAGACCCCTTCATGTTTTTCTTGAATTTCTGGAAGACCTTCAACAGCTTTGCTTGCAAGTGGTAGTGCTCTGTAGTGCACATGTGCAAGCCTTCTGTGCCAAAGTTCATTTGGCTCTACTGTGTCATGGACCAAAGCTTGTTCTGGATGACCCTTCAATTTGTATAATCATCCTTCTTATTTTCCAATCACTATTGCATCGTCAATAGTCTTTCCTCTTGACCACATGAGGACTTGGCCATCTACAAATGCAACCCTCATGCCTTTTGCATCCAGTGCCGATATGGAGAGAAGATTCTTCTTTAGTCCTCGTACAAACAAGACATCCTTCATTTTCATAGACTTTCCAAAGTCTAGCTTGAAGGAGGATTCACCACTACCTTTTATGGGATATTGGTAGTCATCCCCAAGTTTCACCTTATGGGGTGAATTATGTTCGGATAGTTTCTCAAAAGATTCCTTGAAACCTTTCATGTGTTTGGAAGCCCCACTGTCAATAAGCCAATCTTTGATTCCATGAGTGACAATTCCCGTGAGAGTGGAGATTAGAACATATTCTTCTTCACTTGAAGAGTCTTCACTTTCTTGTTTTACTCTCTTTTTGGGAGGATCATCATCCTCAACAGTGTGAGCATGATGTATTCTTTTGGAGTTCCTCTTCTTCTTGGTTCCATTCTTATTCATGGGACAATTTCTAGCAAAGTGTCCTATTTCATCGCATGTATAACATCTGAGTTTGGATGAACCTTTCTGATGAGAATGCTTACCTTGGTGATGATGCTTTTCCCTTCTTCCTTTCTTGGAGTGTACTGTGAGAGCTTGATCTTCACTTCCCATCTTTTCTTCTCAAGCTGCTATTCGAGCTTCTTCTGGTGAACATTCTTCCCACAGTCTACTGAACTTGACTAACTTCTTCCTACCACATATTCCTTGGATGAAATAACCCCATGACCTAGGGAGACCATTCAAGGTTGTCATCACAATTTCTGCATTCTCCACTTCTTCATCTATTGCTTCTAGTTGTTCTTTGATCTAAGAGACCCTTGTGAAGTGTGACTAGATGGTCTCCTCATTCTGGATCTTTACATTCTTCAACTGGTTCCTTAGAGTCATCTTCTGATTGATGTTCTTCCCTTCAAACACTTTGGTTAGGGCATCAAACATAGCTTTAGGTGCCTTGAGGGAGGACACCTATGGTATGAGGTGATCCTTGATTGAATCAGCAATAGTCCTCTTTGCCATAACCAAATTCTTCTTATGTAAGGCCTTAGCCTCATCTCCATCTGGAACTAGAACCTCCTCACTGATATAGGAGTCCAACTCATTTTCTTCCAGGACCAGGGAGATCCTATGCTTCCAGGATCGGAAGTTATCATCTCCCTCAAGATTTTCATCAAGCTTGGTATGATGAGACATCTTAACTGAGAACCTCAAATGGAAATACAAAATATTTAGATCTTACCAGGTCAAGATGTCGGATCTGGATTTGGAGTTGAAATTCTGCAGTGCTGGTTCAAGAGTAGATTAGGGTTTTGCTTTTTCGGAGTTCTGTCAAACCAAATGCTTTGATCTTGATCCCTAACTTCGATTTTGAGGAGGTGATCAATCCAGGCCTGGGCTCACTGAAAAATTCCACTTCTGTGGAAAGCCCTAATTTCTGGCAATAGTGTCGGGTCCAAAACTGAAAAACCTCAGAATTGGATTCTGCTTTGACAGAAAGATGTGCCCTAGGGAGGAGAGTTATTCCAACCTGATTTTGCTGAAAATATGTGGAGAGAGCCACAAAGTAGGAAGCCCTAGTTCCCGCAGCTGCACAGTGTCTTCTTCTCAGGTTAGCTCTGATACCATGTTAGATTTTTAACATTAAGCTAGCATTACATTAGGATCTTTAACTGAGAGAATAACAAGCACATCAATCAAACACAAGAGACAATGAACACAATGTTTTTCCTCGGGGAAACCATAAATGGAGAAAACCCCGCAACTTCCTCAGAGATAGAATCAACACCAAAGTAAAACTCAAAATAGTAACTTGATCTCCCAATAGCAGTAACCTTCTTTCTTTCTAGCCCCAGTGTCTTCTTCTTCCTCAGCTATGTGCTACAACTGAGTGTGAGTGAGTGTGGGATGAATAGAGAGGCTAGCTCTCTATTTATACTAATTCCCGACTTGACTAAACCCTACTAGGTCCGACTTCACTAGGTGAGTCTAACAACCCTAGTGCCTTGGAACTGCGGGCACTTTAACCCTTAGACAATAGGAGGGTTACACACCTTGACTTGACATGACTTGTTTACATTATAGAAACTCCCGATAGGAACCTCGGGGTATGACATGACTCAAGTACATTAGAAATACATCCCGGAATAAACATCGGGTTACAATACATAAGAAATACAAGTGAATACATTCTGAAGTTACAATTACATCAACAATACCTGTCCCACAGAACACCTTCTAGGATCAAATATTCCATTCTCCAATATGGGTCCCTGATGTGATCCATATTTCCAAGTGCTCCCAATGTGTGCATAGATAGATTCCAACTTGATGCATATGTTCGAAATATACCTATATATTTTTCTCATGGCCTCTTAAGCATATGCGAGTAGTAGCACTTAAAAGGGTTGGTTTTAGTCCTCGAGGATCACTTACAACTAGCTCTCTCTCTCTCTCTCTCTCTCTCTCTCTCTCTCTCTCTCTCTCTCCATTATATAAATTGGATAAAGGTTAAAGGTGAAACAAGGTGTCTAGTGATCAATATAGGTAACGAAATGAGTGAAGGAGGTTTCTATGTAGGATAGGGTCCAAGTGTGAGGATAAGTCTCTATGTCTGTGAAGGTGAGTGTCTGCATTGTTTAAAGTTCACGTAAGTTTGAAATGAAGGGATGGTTCCCATGATGGCATTCTGAATGCAAGGGTAAACAAGTTCGAATGTTAGGGTAAATTATATGAACCCAAGGTTAAACAATCTGAATGCAAGGGTAAATAATGTGATTGCAAGTCTAAACAATCTGTCCCACCTAACACCCTTCAAGGCTCATGCATCCCTTCACCAATTAAGGTCCCTCGATGATCCATCTTGTTATGTTCTTCTAGTGTGTGCACTAGTTCAATGCATGCCAATGTTGGAAATCTCAATTGTGTGGGAAATTCCTAGGTGAGGGTCTTAGTGTGATTACGTAGATGTTTGCAAGAGTGAGTCTCAACCTAAGGAGCAGTTTGGGATAAGTCTACAAGAGTTCATCATATGAAAAGGTAAGTTTGATGACTTTGAATCCCTTGGTAGGATAGAGGAACAAGCAACAAGACCCCCTGACATAACTTCTAACCATGGAGAAAGGGGATTTTACACTGTCATATAAGCACTTGCAACCCCATGCTTCGTTAACTACATGAAGGGACTTCTCGCGCCAACCTCACACAAGAATTTAATGATTGAGTGAATGCAGTTAAAATGAAGTAATTGGGTCATTCAAGGCTCATGGAAGCAATTGGACTATCTATATGGCTAACAGTTGGAAATCAAGGATTCAACCCCCCATATGCCCCCTTCATCTTCCCCTATAGTGAAATGATACCCCCTTTAGTGCATCTTACACATCCATCTTGGACCATTCAGGTTATTAATCAACATAATACTTACATAGCATTGTGATTAGCTTGATGAGCCTATCATGCAACTCAAATAAGGAAAACATTTACATAATGGATTCAATATATTCCAAGGGTCAAAGTGGGGTTACTACAATCCTGTCCCCCTTATAATAACATCATCCTTGGTGTTCTCTTTGCCTTTAGAAAACCTCCAATGTCATTAGGTGTCACGTCCCCTCCCCCCATCTCGACGGAGAGGACACGACCTATGAGCCGATATCTATCTAATCCGGGCGAGCTAGCCCCATGTACATAAGCATAATAAAAATTTATTGAACTAACATACATAGATGCATAACAAATGCAATTATACAGCGGAAGCAGATACATTCATCAAAGCATTCAACACATTAATCATGTTCATCATAATTCATTAAAACAAGAAAATACAGTTGTAGAGATAAAATAGACAAGAATACTTATCTTGAAAGAAGCTTGCCCCCTAACCATCTATGTCGCTACAACGTTCCACCAACCATAGGCCAGTGTGCTCATCAATCTCTCAGCAGCACTACCACCCTCGAGCTGGGCATGATTCCCACAAGGAATAAGGGAACACTAGAAGACTCACAAATAGCCAAGGATATGTCAAAATTCAGCCAAACCAAACTAAATTTGGGTTTATCAGGCTGCTAAGGATCTGGAAAGGTTGAACTACTAAAGCTAGTGAGCTCAACCACAGAGCTAGGGACACCTGCACCAGATCGGGATTGACTCCTAAACTAGCTACACACCCAACACAAGGAAGCATCCCCTTCTCTGCTACATAGTCCCTCAGGCTATGCCTTCCCTTCCAGTGCTATTCAGGGTGTGCAAAGAAAAAAACCATCCCCTCTAGATCTGTTTGTGAGGTCCCTTCCTACACTAGGTTTATAAAGCTAGTTCATACCCAATTCCACTCCAAACTAGTTCAGACCAAAACAAAAGATGCACACACGACAAGATACAAAATTATGGGTTTGAAGAAAACGATTTTGGAAACAAAACAAATTGGTAAAATAGGGAAAAACAACCCTATGACAGCAATTCAATTTTCAGCAATTTCTATGGGCTCATGTGGGCTAAACAGACTCAACAACACCCAGAAAACTTGGTCTCTTCTCCAATTCGTTGTGCAACACAAAAATGGTTTGTCCTGGATAGGTAACGAGGATAAACAACAGTAAAAACCATCAATCAAGGAGCCTAGCCATTGAGCTTTACAAAAATGACTTCCCAGCCATGGGGAAAATGACGAAATCTGCAAAAACGTGAATGGGGAATGCACGACAGCTCCAAAAAAGTGAGAGAGAAGAAAGACGTGAATGCATGAGGGAATGGGCAGCATTTTTAGGCAATAAATTGACCCATAAGTCAAAAAACATTTTCCCAAAAATGGGTGCTTCCCCAAATTCGAATTTCTGACTCCCATACCTTGCTCATTCACATGCAATAACTAACCCAACCAATTTCTGGCAAAATTAAATGATTGGGCACAAAAGAAAAAATGGGTAGTTGACAGTTTGATGGATTTTCCCCTTGACATTTGGCTTTTCCCCATTGGCCCAAAGGTTTGAACATCCCCCCCCCCCCTATCCTTAGGAAATCATGGCCCCGTCTCTTTTAATGTTGCATTGACATAGCTCGTTGTGGGTATTTTAATTAAATTATGTATTTACATGATGTCTAAAATTATAATGTGCCTGGCTAGCACAAAATACCATCGGCATCGCTTTTAATTGCCGAAACGTAAAATGCTAAATCGATGGTGGAGATTTTTCCTTGAGCTCCACACCATGATTAATTACAATATATACATCTTATTCATTTTTAATGCAAATGAGGTCAAAATCGGGGTGTTACGTTAGGGTAGTATTCTTCCCCGGTTTTCAGTAGCCATCATTTACCTCCACTAGATAGATCCATCATCTTAACTATATCATACAAATATGCTTATTAAGAGATGTCATTATAAAATTTCAATCATAAATTTAAAATATGTTTCATATTGAAACTAGATTCACAACTATGATATCCTCCTCGTATTGTTTGGGCCTTTGCATATGGTCACATTAAGTCTTTATTATGGGATTACACCCACTGCCATGTCCAAGACAACTCTACTTGCAACGTATTCTCTTAATAGAATTTTCAAATCATCCAAACAACAGTGAGTATTTATTCATGTACTCATTCATTGTAGCATTCATAACAACTTATGAAATGATCATAGAATTATAAAACAAATTGTTCAATCATTTCCAACTATTAACGTATTAAATGCAATGAAATATCATTCACTGTAAATGTAATACCAACACATTCAAGCATTCTCACAATGCAATCAACACATGTGTCAACATACACATTCACATAATCTACTTATGCATATTCACTAAATCCAACCTTGCGTTGATTAAAGAATTTTATAATGCCAACTCATGTGATCTTCCACGATAGTTTGAAGGACTCAAAAAACACCTCAACACATCATTCATCCACTTCCCAATTACTAGTTTGATCAATTGGATACCCTCCTCTTTACCCCAAACACAAAACCAACAATATACTTCTTTAGTGCTAATCAGTGTTGGAAAAGACGTTGTTTTCCAAGAAATTAGTCACAAGAAAGGAGATAATGGGATATTTGTACAACATATAGTTTTCCCAATTTCAAGCCATCTCACATGGAATCCATTTTCCAAAAAGGAGTATAATACTCATTGCAAAAGCTATTAACTCTTAATAATTTCTATCATGGCACATTATCTCATGAATGCACCAAAATATTCTAAGATCATCTCATAGCCAATGCTTTATGTCTCTATCTCAGGATTTTATGCTTTTAGATTATAACAATGGAAAGGGTGTCAATCACATTTATGCATTCAAATGTCACCATAAACATATTATTGAAATATCAAGCATGGTTGAAGGAATTCTTATCCAATTCCCTTCAACATGCATGCAACATAGGCTTGACTAATTGCATACATGTATGATTTCCATCCACACCTCGTATGCTACCTGATCAACTAATGTTTCGTGGTAGCTTGCTTGATTCCCTTCATCAACCTATTGACAAGCTCTTTCCTTGTCCTCTTTCATTGTGAGATTTCTATATGTAAGTAATTGCATCAACAACATCTTCAATCATGTTCTTAACTATCTCTGGTTATACAACAAAACAACAACCATACTTAGTTAGCATGACATATTCATTGCAGTAGTTCAACAAATCACTCTTATCCCATATGCAACATCACATGCATGCATTCAAGCATGTTCTCATGCAGTCTATCACATTTTATTTTCTCAATATACCTACTAGTTCATATTCATTCCAACTATGTTACACTCCTGCATTATTAGCATTCTCCTGCCATAGCTATGTACACCTAAATACTTTCTTAACATAGAGAAACATAAACAATGCAAAAGATGATTCAAGTAATATATCCCTCTCCATTCCTCTTCATAACATGGAAATTAATGGCTTAATAGATCTCTTATGTGGCCTTTATGCCAATTACATAATAGGTCATTGGCTGCAATATTATCATCCAAGTAGCAATATTTAATTCATACATAAGTTATACTTTCCACTTAAAACTTATACAACTCTATTCTAGAAACAAAATATAGGTTTAGGGTGAATAAATATCCCTCTTTGCATGTCAACGATGTTGGCTACATGCAACCTTTACCATTGTCCCTAATTACTAGCATCCTATCCAAATCTTTGATGCTTTGGGCCACCTTTGCATTATGTCAAATTCTGAGGTTTGTTGCTCCAGTTTTCATGAGTAGTCCTAAACAAAACTAGCTTGACATCTCCTTATACATAGCTTCCCCTAACCCTATCCAATTCAAGAATTTTTCTCTCTACATTCCTTGGAAAATTCTTGGCCAACTCCACTGTGTCACAAACTCTTTTGCACAAGACCAATATACACAATGGAGTACCTCACTCCCTTGATAACAATTGTCAAGTAAATGGAATTTCACCGTTCACTTCATGCTCTTTACACATAAGTAGTTGGTTCATATCCTACAACTTTACTCATCATACACAAAGTTTATTTGTTACGATGGCGTACCCATCTTGACCATGGGATACATGCACTCTTCATCCTGGTAGATTTCCTCTACCATCTAAGCCTTTTTTATGGCCCTTTTCTTGTGAAGGAATTGTACTCTCCCAAGATCGACAACCTTTATTATATTGTTGTCTTTCTCTATCCCAAGGGTTTATGATTTACACCCTTCTTTTATGCATAGAAATGTCATTTTTCTACGAACTGGTATTTCTCATACCTCTGATAGTATCTATGCTATTGTACCAAATAAAAACTACAACAACCAATATATCCACATCTCTTTTCTTCAATGTTCCTTTATATTTTCTAGTCTAATGCATTGTCAAAATTCTCCATTGATGTTTCTAAACCATGCATCTTCTACACACATCAAATCATCACATTCAATGTCTTCCTTGTCAACGCACTATTGCCTATTACCTATCGGCACTTTCCTCCAATAACCTTCTCTATAGACCACTGATACATTGCTCTAACAGACTATTGACACCTACCCAATGACACTCACTATTGATGGTCTCTCCATAGACCCCGATATGTCTACTCTAAGGTATCCCCTTATTGCTTTGGAGTGTTCTTCATGTTTCACCCTTGAAATTCCACAAAATGTACTCTGATACTCCTTGTCTATGTTCCTGATCAACTCATCAGGTAATACATACATTGTTTGATATTTCAATGGGTGGTTGAGATCTCTTCTCTTTAGTATTTTGTCATACAGTTGAGATTTCATCTTAACCACTCTTCTGAACTGCAACAATGCACTCACACTCCTGCACTAAGCCAACATTCTTCTTGGATTTTCTATCCCTTACACATGATATAGAATCCTCTTTAGTTTTATTTATACCTCATTTGTAACATTTCCAAGACACTTTGATTTTGTGACTCATTTTACTCTATCTTCAATGACCAAGAGCTCTTATGTCTCTTATTACACTAGTTTCTACACATTTTGGTTTTGATAAATGCATGGCATGCACTTTAACCGAGGTTTTAGAAACCTCTTTTAATTCCTAATGGTTATCAATCAACAGTGTCCTAATTGCATCAATGAGTATCCATGTAGATCAATGGTACCATCTTATTACCATATAATTATCCCACCTGGGACTAGTCCTTTAACTTACCTGCGAGTGCCACTTTTACCTTGCATTGGTCTTCACCTTCAACCTCATACAACTATGAAAGCATCATCGTGGATATATCTACATACATCCAAACTCAATATTACATGTAAACTTCTCCTATACAACCATAAAACTATTTTCTTATGTTTAAGAAGCTCTAATAGTCATCTAGATTGTTATTCATCACATAACTGAACCATGCTTAGCTCATTCCATTATGCTTCCTCACCATAGAACTATTTTCTTATGTTTAAGAAGCTCTAATAGTCATCTGGATTATTATTCATCATTTAATTGAACCATGCTTATCTCATTCCATTATGCTTCCTCACCATTGTGAGAGTACCTTTATGATGTTCATGCAATCATGTTTAATTCATTTTACCTCTGCCACACTTCCTTATCATCATAAGTTATTTTTCCAAGGTTGGGGTACTTTGGAAATTATACATACTAACAATTACATTGTCCAATCAATCCCAAAGGCTATTCCCTGCCAACTTACTAAAAAAATCATATAGATATTTATAAATAAGGACTTGTTGACACTATCATCCTCTCAATAATCCTTCCAATGACTATGACCATGCCATTTGGATCTTTGGGATGGAATGTACAACCTTCTAGAATCCACACTCTTTCCCAATTTAGACTACTCCTGTAGCTACACTCTATAATGATTGATTGTTGTGACCCGCTGCATGAAATTCATTATTCCTTCCATTCTCCTTGTATCTAGATCTAGGGCTTAAACACATTACCCCTTTCTGACCATTCCTATTCAATTCATGAAACCACAACAACGTTTGATTTATGTTGGCGTGACATGTTGTTTCCAATGTGGCAATGGGAACCCACATGTATTTTCCATGCAAAGCTAAGTCATCTATTGCCTCTACTCAACCATCACAACCTATCTATCATCACGGTTTTCAATTCGTTTTTCTTTACGACCCCAGGTGAATCTCAATCATTCTCATAGTGCTCCTCATAATGGGCATCGATTGGTTCTTTGTGTGCAAAGGGTTGTTATTGCTTAATCAATGTGAGTGATCAAATATGGGATATTGGTGTCCCTTTCTTACCAACTTACAACTTTATTTTATTTTTCCAAGAATGAGACCTAAGTGTATCTTTCCTTCATGTGAATGGTTCAGATTAATCCGATTAACCTATGTGATTCAATTCTAGCCATTCGTGCTCATATACCTTGGATAAGGCACTACCTTCCCTTAGAGCAGACGGTTAGACTTGCCTTATAGGGACTTTCTCACTCAATCTGAGTCGTCCATGGCATACTTATTGTCATAACACCCCATCACTTCAAGTTGATGCAAATGGTCATGATTAGTCCGACTTGATTTTTCCACATGGATGATCCATGTTAGATCTATCCTTACTTAGGAGGGAAAGTGTTAGTGGTATTCTATTACCATAAGTGGTAACGGATTAGTGGAAGGTGGTTTCTACAAATTTATGTTTGAAGTTGTTTCCAATCAAAAATTGACACGTATCTATGTGTTTTCCTCTCAATGGCTTGTTTGTTTTTTGTTATTCCTCATGCAAGTGTGGATGCATCATGGATCATAATAGTTGACCTTGGTGCATCCAATAGCTCAAGATATGATCTCTACTCAAATATGACTAGTTATCAAGGCCTCATGCATTGGCCCTTCTTGAATGCCACTCTAAATAAACTCGAATGTAGAACTCCAATTAGATTATGCGTGTTTGCCATCAGGGTTTCCTGCCATACTTTCTTATCATGATCCCTAAAAAAAAACCTTACCATGAATTCTGATCTATTGATACATGCCCCATAAAAACTCGCCATTGGACCTTCTATTTGTGACATCGTAAAATAACTCCAATGAAAATATCCGAAGTACATGCAAACTTCTCTCTACGGAGCCCACTGACCTCTTCTCCATTGCACCTATCAACTTTCAACTAGATGTCAGACCAAATTTCTTAGGGCTTATTTTAGACTCACCTGTTGACACCTCTGATATCAAATAATGACAACCAATCTGGTCCTACTATTTTCCATCTTCCGATACGATGTCGAGTTTTCTATATCGAGGTTCCTCATTTGCATCTTTGTTGGCAACCCTGCGATGAAAAATTCATTGTTGCCACATGTCAATTCCCAAGGCATTGTAAAAAACACTTCATCAGGGATTTTCTGAGTACCACTACTGTCACCTATGATATCAAGATCCTAAATCCCCTCAACTCTTGCCATGTGTCACCCTCCATTTCATTATCATATTTCACTATCAAGGTTTCATGTTGGACTTTCTCGTCGAATTTCCATAAGGAACATTGTGAGAGAGTCTGACACCAAATAACCACTGTGCTGACATGTGTCTCATCTTACCTTCCCTTTCAAGGTTCCTCTAGAATATACTTGGTGGTAAGTTTTACGTGGGAGATCTGGTATCCAATAATATCCTACCACTTGTCACCATGGTAGAGCTCCATTGCGGAATTTTCCCAATGACTTCAACAGTTTGATACCATTGTTTCCTTAGGAAAGTTTCATCAACACATCGCATGTGGCTTTGGCTTATGTCTAAATACAGGTCTCTGGACCATACAACTCCAGTGTTGCCACCTAGAGCCTTGATACCATTTTGTAATGTCCTTGTACATCGCACATATCGCTTAGAGGGGGGTAGGAATGATCGTGGGTGCTAAACTAAGCCTGAGGTCACATATGATCCATAAAAAGAAATAAAAAGGTGTGCAAATCCATAAATGAACACATCGGAAATAAACTCAATCACACATATAACACATACATTTACTAGCATAATTCATCACAGACATGATCTTAACTCATTTAACATTAAATAACAACATATCATATCACATATAGATCAAAAGCAAGGAAATACTTATCTCAAATAAGTAAATACTTACATAGATAAAATGATATGTAAGTGCCATTTTCCACCCAACCATAGGTATTATGTCCATCATATATTATTTATACTAAGAGTCCACCCCCAAGTCAGGTTATGAGTCAACCAGGACGAAGGAAACACCTACATGCCTCTATATCTTGGCCTGTAGCCCGTTCTACTCTCCATGCTAACCCAAATTCTCATATAGAGATCTACAATAGTCTCACTGAGATAACATACCCATTGGATTCACAATACCTTCCCCACAAAATACCTTTCGGGCTCATACATCCTAGGATCTAGGTCCCTCGGGTGATTTGTTTTTCAAAGTGATTATGATGTGTGCATAGAGAAAGTCCAACCGGGTTCATATGCTCAATATCTACTTGTAGTTTTCTCTAATGGCCTCATAATCATATACGAGTGTCAATGCTCGAAGGGTTAGATTGAGTCCTCGGGGCACACTGACAACCAAATCTCTCTCTCTCTCTCTCTCTCTCTCTAATCTATATATTAGATAAAATTTTAGGTTCAGTGTGAAACGCAGTGTTTGATGTCTGATACGGGTAAAAAAATGAGCGAAGGAGGTCTCCATGCAGGTTAGGGTATGAGCACAAGGATAAGTCTATGTGTCCATGAAGGTGAGTGTCTTCTTTAGATGGGGTTCACTAAGTCTGAAACAAATGAAAGGTGCCCACTATGGTGGTCTATAAGCAAGGGTAAATGAGTTCAAATGCGAGGGTAAACCATCTGAATTCAAGGATAAACAATATGAATGCAAGGCTAAATAATATTTCCCACTTAACACCTTAAAGGGTCAAACATCCCTTTACTAATCCAGATCCTTCAATGTCCATCTTACCAAGTTATTCCAAGGTGTGTTCTTGTTTATTGTGCGCCAACGCTGGAAATATCAATCGTAAGGAAAATGTGTAGGTGAGGGTATGAGTCTGAATAGGCCTGTTTATGCGATAGTGAGTCTCAACATAAGGAGAAATGTGTTATAAGTCTACAAGTGTGCATGCATGAAAAGGAAGGGTCAACAGTTCTAACTCCCTGAGTAGGGTAGATGAGCAAGCAATAGGACCCCCTGACATAACTTCTGATGATGGATAAAGGGGCTTATGAATTGTCATAGAAGCACCTGCAACCCCATGCTTCCTTAATTGCATGAAGGCATTTCTCCCACAAACCCGACATAATAATTTAATAATTGAGTGAACATAGTAAAAAGGAAGTAATTGGCTTATTCGAGGCTCATGGCAACAATTGGAATATATCTATGGCTGACACTTGCCAATCAAGTATTAAATCCCCCATAGGCCACATTTCTACTTCCCCACTAGTGGAATAATAACCCCTTTAGTGCATCTTAGACAACCATCTTGGACCACTCATGTTATCAATCAACATAATACTTACATAACATTCTAATTGGCTTGATGAGCCTATCGCACAACTCATATAAGGAAAACATTTACATAATGGATTTAATATATTCCAAGGGTCAAATTGGGGGTATTACATTATGGAAGCTATACAATTTTGAAGGTATTGTGCTACCCCTACAAATCTCCTAACTTAAGTGGTATTTGTAGGAGTAGGTCACTTATTGACGGCCTCCATCTTTGTAGGATCAATTTTAAGTTCTCCTCCATTCATATACCCTAAATACACCAAAGACTACTGAAAAAAATCACATTTCTTAATGTTTGCTAGCAATTGATGTTTTTTCAAGGTCTCCAATACCTACTTGAGATGTAAGATATGCTCTTCCCATGTAGCACTATAAACCAATATATAATCCAAATACACTTTTACAAATGAATCTATGAAGGGACACGATACATCATTCATCAAATGCATAAATGTAGTTGGTGCATTACACAAACCAAAAGGAATTACTAACCTTTCATATATACCTTTCCTAATCTTAGATTTTAGACTTGATACAACACAAGTCTCATGGGAATGACTCCCAAAGTTGAACTCTCAACACCTGCTCCAGTGGTTGTTGCAACTATTTTTTCACTTCTTCTGCTTCCATAACAGACTGCTTATATGATTCGATGTTCGACAATGGATAATCTAGAAATAGATATATATCATGTCTACTTCCCTCTTAGGAAGTATCTGTCTAGGATCCTAAAACACTTCTATTTATGCATGCAAAAGGTTCCGAATTGAGGTTTATGCTCTTTGGTACATCCCTCCACATATTCCTTTACTTTTACCAATTCACCTTTTTGTTGATCATGTCTTAAGAAAAACAACACAATCTTTCTACTTCAACTGATAATATTCTTTGCTTGGTTGGTACTTATTGGAGAGATCTTTGATTTACCTTTTTGCAAGTTAATGATGAAATATTTCATGTCCTTGATCAAGTTGTATTGTTTTTCTCTCCTCATGAATATCACTTCCCTATTACACATATAGGGGCTTCCAAACACTACACTACAAGCATCAAGGGGTACTGCATCTACCTTCACTTCATCAATATAATCTGCACTTATGGAAAAGTTAATTTTGCATTTTTTTGTGAGCCTAATTTATGTATCCTTGTTAACCCATCCCCGTGGGTAGGGGCTAGGATGATCATGTACTTCCAATTAAATCTTACTTGCCATATATTTTGCTATTAGATTTTCCTATGAACTGTAATCAAATAGAGCATCAACCTTGGTCTTCTTGATTTAGATCTTGATCATATGGAAGAGTTTTTTCATCTCCTTCTATTCTTTGGTATGAACACTACTTAGATTCACCTCGTTCTACAATAAAGTGCAAACAATATTCTCATCCACATATGAGCTTCTCTCCTGCTTGAATCTATGGCTAGAAGGTTCTTCTTCTTAGCACCCTCCTTCTGGTTCTTAGGGTTCAACTTTGGATGTAGCTTCCAACACTTTATTTAGTGTGACCATTGATGTTACAATGGCTATAGTGCTTTTTCACATCCTTTCACTAATGTGTCAGGGTTATAGCCTTATTATATTTTCCCTTCTACTTCTTCTTCCCATCCTTGGAACCGTCCTAGTTCTCTTTCTATTTGGAACCACTTGGCTATCCTTACTTATGCCCTATATTTTCTAAGTACGATACTAGCACACATGACTCGTTAATTTTCCTAGGCATGAAGAGCATAACTTGCTTTCATAAATGATTGTGTAGACGCCCTAAATAATTAAGGAGTACATATGGGTTCTTGGGTGAGATACCCAACATGATGGCCAACTTCTTGAATTTGGTGGTGTACTCTTGCACACTCTGCCCTTACCGCTACTTGAAGTAATTCTAATTGATCCATTGGTCCCCTACATGCCCAATAGGGTAGAGTTGGGACTTAATGAGAGTTTTGAAGTCATCCCACTTAGTTACTAGTAGATCACCATCCAACCTAAGCGCCTCTATGTGGCTTCCCCATAATTCTAAAGCTTGGCCCTTTAATTTCAGTCGAGCAAATGAAATTTCTTGCTCCTGGTCTATTTGAAGGATACTAAAATAGACCTATAATTGTTGAAACCAGTGATTCAACTTTAAAGCATAGATCTCACCTTGGTGTGACTTGATATCGACTTTTGCTTTCATCTTAAATAAAGAATGGGACAGGGTAATGGCACTGGAAGTTGGTGGTCTTTCTTGGTATCTTACCTTAACTCCTTTTATGGGTCGTCTTTATCTTATGTTTTCCCCTCTGATCCGATCTCTAAGTTAGAGCCTCCAAAATCACCAAAAGGTCCAAACTTTCTCTCTAAAGTTGCCGTGAAGATTAACATGTTGCATGAGATATCAACAACTTGTATTTCTAGATTTGAAAATTGCTAGTCATAATCACCTACCACTTCTTCATCAAATTAATATGCCATGGCTAGGGTTTGATTTTATTTATTTATTATGTCACTAAATCCTATAATTTCCCACAAAACCCCAAATAAAACTACTCTGATACCAATATGATTCGAAAACCGTTGTGGATATTCCACTGGAACAGTTCGTCACAACGGATCTTACAACTTCGTTCTCTTCATTAGCTTATTTCCACTTAATCCTAAACAACCAGAACTAACAGAAAAATAAATACACAATCAACACAAGATTTACCCTATAAAAACCCACTATGAGAAAAAACCCAACCATAAATGAGGACTATTTCTTGCTCTTTATATAAAATGCAAATACAAAAGAAACTGTACTCTCTATGGAGTTATCTATGACTCCATGGACATAATGGCTACTACAGGATCTCCTAATTCCTTTGTTTTGCTCTAATTTCCACTCGTGGGATGCTACTCAACTATGGAACAATACAATATCATCTTAAGAATGGAACCCCTTCTCCCGTTAATAGCCTGATATTTAACAAATATTGGCACTCGTATATGGTTATTCCTCAGGCTTTTGCATGTACTGACTCCCAATTATGGTTAGGTTTTTAAACATTCTAGAATGTTCTTGAAAGTCCACACATGACTAGCTCCACATGTGTGATAAATGAGAGTTGGCATCGAATCCACTCACTACCGTGGTGGTCAATTGGATAGGTCAACTTGCGGGAGGCATAACTTCCTTATACGACTCTGATTGAGGTGATTCTCGGATCGTTGGAAATGCATTAGAGTGTAGAATCACATCAAGTGCATGGCATAAGTGATGAACTTTTGACCCCAAAAATTATATTTTAAGCCCTTAAACAAGCCTCAGAAGGCTTTGGACCCCAAATATGCAAGTGAAACCTACCCCTAAATTGGACCCTACAAGCCAATCCTCCAAATTTTTCCACCCAAAAAAGCACCAAATAGATGACAAATTATATATTGATTCATTTTGGATAACATACAATTCCGAAACCTCCCCCTAACCCTTGTTTATATTGTACTCGTTATAGAATTTCCATATCTCCAACAATTTGTACCTTCAACTAAAGATTGATTTCAAAATTTCTTCCTCTCCCTCTTTCATACAATCTAGTAACTACTACTCCATTTGTCCTCAATACACCTATGAATGATCAAACCACATATATTTAAGTTTGAAAGAGAGATTATTTGGCTTTCCTTATTTGGAGAGATCTAAACATATAAGATGAAGCTTTAATAAAGCTCTTTTAAATATTTTTTCTCGCTTCAAATCCTTTGCCAGTATTTGTTTAATAAAAATCCATTTAGGGATTCAATCAAATTATTATTATTATTATTATCCATAACGATGAACTTTGAACTAAAAATTTTCTTAAATAAAGTTAGGGTTTTTTTTTTTTGGGGGGGGGGGGAATGTTATATTCTTTGCATGTGGATCGATTGGCAAAGTCGATAGTCGATTGGAGTTCGAGGCATCAGCTGATGGAAATTTGGTCGATCGATTGACCAGAATATTTGTTTGGTCAAAGGAAAAAGACTGGTCGAGGAGAAGTTGATGGAACGACCAAAAGGCTCAACGAGAAATCAACAAAAGTTGAACCAATCACATAGACTATAATAGAATAACTTAAGTTGGTTATGAAGTTATGGATTGTGATTAATGAGATGTTGGTTGTATTGCATCTATAAATAAGATGTAGTGGCTATGAAGTTTGTATCATGGCCTGATGTAATGAAGTGTGATTTGTAGTCTAGCAAGTTAGTTGTAAACACTTGTTTTGAGTATTTGCTTGATAATTGAGCTAAAAGCTCATTGGTTTGTTGGTTTTCCCTAGGAGAGGGGTTTCCAAGGTAATTTATGTGTTATGTTTTGATGTTTTTGTGTGCCATGTTGTTGGGTTTCCAAGGTAATTTATGTGTTATGTGTTGGTGTTGTTGTGTGCCATGTGAAATATGCTTAACTATAAGAATCAATTTGTAAACCCATTTTAATTGGTATTAAACCCAACAGTTGGTTTCATAGCTATATTTGGTTGTAGGATATGCCTTTGTTGTTGAGGGTTTTAGTTTGGTCCTAGATCTAGTGCATACCTATTACAATGGGAGTTTCTAGAGACATTGATTCATTGTTAGAATAGCTAGCACATCGGGGATAGAAATTGAAAAGTTTATTGGACAAAATTTTGAGCTTTGAAAGTTTAAAATGGAGGATCTCCTTGTAGATCGAGAATAATGGATTGTAGTCAACCTAGGAACAAGTATGACAGGTGTGCCAAATGAAGACTAGAAAAATATTGACAAAAATACAAGGAGTACAATCCAAATTTGTTTGGTAATTCTGTATTAATAAATGTTGCGAGAGAAGACACTGCAAAAAAGGTATGGGAAAAGTTGTGGAGCTTGTGTTAGTTGAAATCTCTAGTTAACAAGTTGTTTGTTCAAAAGAAGTTGAATCTTTTGAGTATGGCTGAAGGTGAATCAGTAACATAGCACCTGAATGTGTTCAACATTGTCATAAGTCATTTGTTGTTTAAGGATATTAAAATCATCGAGGAGTAAAAGTGTATCAATTTGTTCTGTTCTTTGTTGGATTCTTGGGATATCTTGATCATAGATATTAGAAACAACAATACCACATTATAGATCAAATATGTGGTCACATCTTTGTTGTTGAAAGAGATAACATGAAATAACATGGAAGGTTATACCCATAAATCCTTGACAGTCTAAGGTGAATTGATTGATAGAGGAAAAGGAAAAACCTTTGATGGAAGACCGAAGTTGAGGGGTATATATAAGACCATATCCCTTGGTCCAATGAAGAAAACATGTTGGTGATGCGGTAAATCCATGAATTATCAATGGAACTTCAATTCGATGGAGGTTAAGAAACGAAAATGGATTGAGGTAGGTCAGTTGGTAGATGGCAAGTCTTCGCAAGAGGATAAAGGAGATGTGTATTTGGCCTCCACAAGTAAATAGTCAGATTGTGACTCTTGGATAATCGATTATGGTGTGTCATATATTATGACACCTCACAAAGAGTGCTTTTATGAGTATGAGAATTTCAATGGTGGTGATTTCCTAATAGGAGATGACTCACCTACCAGGATAGTTAGATGAGGTAAAGTTCAAATGAAGTTGAAAGACAGAAGAATGGAAACATTTCTAGGACTCCTGCATATCCCAGGTTTGGCTTGAAACATGATCTCGATAAGTAAATGGGGAATGCAAGAGTATAAACTATATTTGAGAAAGATACATGCAATATGATGTAAGGTGTGATGGTATTGATGCAATGAGTTTGGATTGGAACCTTATGAAAACTATTGAGAAGAATAAATACATATGAAAGTGTTAATGTGGTATGTACCGAGTTCGATGGGATATCTTCTTGTCTAGTCAACTTGACTATGTTTTAGCATCAATGGATGGGACATATAGGTGAGAAAGTTCTTCATGTTATTGGCATGTCCCCATCTATCAACCCAACCAAAAAAAGGGGCGATGAACAAATTATGGGCTTCTAAATTTTTCCCCATGGCCATATTACAAATTTATAACATTTAAAATATGTGTACATAAGCATAAATAAAAATAAACCATGGAAATAAAATCTATCCACACACATATAGCATGTATATACCAACATAATCATCATAGGCATCAATTAAAAACATTGCATATTCAAATAAAAGAGAAAATTTATCTTTAAATAAGAAGATCCAAACAATTGGTTGTGTACAAAAAGGGGAGACGAACAAATTATGGGCTTCAAATTTTTCCCCATGGCCATATTACGGATTTATAACATTTAAAATATGTGTACATAAGCATAAATAAAAATAAACCATGGAAATAAACTCTATCCACACACATCTAGCATGTATATACCAACATAATCATTATAGGCATCGATTAAAAACATTGCATATTCAAATAAAAGAGAATATTTATCTTTAAATAAGAAGATCCAAGCAATTGGTTGTGTAGGAGTGTTTTTCCACCCAACCTTAGGAATTTTTTCTAACATATACTCTTTTTGACAAGAGGCCACCCTCAATATAGGCTATGAGTCCATTAGGGAAAAGGAAACACCTGCAGGGTTCTCTATCTTATCCCACCACCCATTTTTGTTCTCTATGCTTAGCCAAATTCTCATCTAGATCTCTACAAAGATCTCACTTAGCCATCATAACCCTGATAGTCCTTCCAACTACCCCACTCAATACAAGGAGGTTATTTCCTTCTACTAATCCACATTTCCCTTAGGAAATCCAACCCTTACAGTGCTTACCAGTGTGTGTAGTAATATTCCAACTGTTATGTCCCCATATTTTGACCACCAAATGTGTGGACCTTGCTAAACACCTAGGGGGGGGGAATTGGCATTAACTAATTATCCTAGGGATTTTTTTCTAAATAATCATGATTAAGGCATGTACTTGATTTTAATTATTGTCATTAATTCAATATTGTGCAAATAACATGTGGAATTGAGCTTTCCATGTTAGGAGGGCGCAATTGGCAAGCCAACTTGCCAATGAGGAGATTTAGAAAGTGACAAGAGACTGACAAAAGCAAGAAGTTAGAGGAAGAAGGAAAGTGAAAAAATTTATAACAAAAGCAATTAGATCTAAAAAGGAAACATCGGACCAAAGGAGGGTGTAGTTTCCATTTAGGAGTGCAGTGACAAAAGTAGAAGGAAGGAAAAGTTGTCATAATGAAAAGAAGGAAACATTAGACCAAGGAGGGTGCAATTTCCCTTTCTGAGTTCAATTACAAAAGTAGGGAAACTAGGAAAAGATGTCATAGGGAAAATAGCAACTCTTGGCCTAAGGATGGCGCAGTTTCCAAATTCGATGAATGACATGGACATGGATACAACTCACAACGTCCCTACTTGTCAATTACTCAAGGAGGGTGCATATGTGGCTACGGTTAGGGTTTCTATGGGGATTGATTGCTCTCACAGGTCACCTACCTGCAAAAAAAGTCACCAAAGGTTTATAAAAATATATTTGGATCTCATTTACTCAGTTTGGATTATGATTGATTGATGTTTATGTGAAGCATTGATTCTACTGAGAGATGTGCCCCAATTCCTTCCTTCCCCATTCTTCTTCCTCCCATTCATTTTCTTTGCAGGTATTGGAGAAGCTGAAGATCAGCCCATTAGATCAGATTCATATGTATTTTGTATCCATTATATTCAGTGAAATTGATCTCCATAAAAGTGAAAGCTTCACCTATGCTCCCATCCTTCCTGATGACATATTTGGGCCTCTTACCCACTGTTTTGAGTCCCATTTTGGGAATGGTCAGTTATCCAACTTCCTTTTTATGTGAAGAAGTCCATAGACTCTCTTTAATATCTATGTAATACTATTAGCATTCTGTCCAATAAGCTAACATTTACAGTTTCCCATCAATGAGCTTCAATGTGTCTTAAATGAGGCTTTTTGATGAGTTAGATGCAATAATAAATGAGTAATTGCCATCAGTATGATTATAAAGGATGTAATGTTTCAATTAAATCTCTATTAATATATTTCAAATAACATTCTCCTTTATGATAAACTTATGATATGAATTTCATGCTTTTCAATGCACCCTAGCTAGATGACTAGTTTTATAGTTTTATCAATTTCGAGAGTTCTATTTATCCGAATGTGATTCCGTAAGATTATGCATGCTTTTTATTGACTCCTATGTACATAAAAACTTTCATATTTAAAGTTATTTGAGTTTGTACAATGTTTGGGTAGCCTCCATTGCGCAGGACCTCCTCAGGCCAAAATTGCCAAAATTGCCCAACTTCTCCCAAATAGCCCCAAGTATTCCTTGAACTGTTCTGATATGTCTGAAACACAATTGGCTGAATTTTAATTTTCTAATAACACCTTTGTAAATTTCCCCAAGCCTCTGGTTGAAGGGATGTAAAGGAATCTTCCTAGTTTCACGATTGGACGACCCCAGAAGAGTGGGAGTAAGTTTCAGCATAGATTAATATGAACCTAAATGGTATCCAATATAAATTTGTTAGGGAAAATGATCTCACTGTCCTGAAATTTTCCTTGGTTGTTTTCCTCTGCCCGCTTCCCTGTTCCTAAATTTTTCGGTAAAATACCTCCATTTTCCTAGTCTGAAATTTTACTAAGTGTCTGTAGATTCATATCATAAATTTTAATTAATTTGAAGCAATATTAGTGATCTGATCTGTATATAAAACTTCATATCATTACAGTGGTATCAAAGGTCTTTCCTTGGATCATCTTGTGGAAAGAAATCTCTTAGTGAAGAAAGTTGAAGCCATGTGGATCCTACCATACTCTGAGCAAGGCTTTGATGAGCAGTATGAAGAATACTGCAAGAGGTATGAAGAAGATATTGAGCAGTTTGAAGAAGAAGGATATGAATATCCCTCATGTAGTACCTCAGGTAGAGGTAGTGGGAATTATATGGATGATATCTGGCTCCCATTTCATGATGATTCCATTTGGCATAGATCTCCAAGTATCAATGACTATATGTTCAATGGAAGGAACCTTAAGGAATCCTTCCAGTACTCCATGGAGTACTATGCTTTGAAATAAGAGATAAGGGAGATCCTTTCTTTCCAAGAGTAATTCACTCTTGAGATACAGAAGTTTTTCAGAGATCCATACTATGGGACAAACCTAAAAAGGATTACACACATGGTTAGTGAAGTGTGCAAGGAAGTGGAGACTAGAAGGTTGCCTCCTGGAGCCAAAAGAGACGGAAAGAAGGAAGATTCATCAAAGCCATATTCTTGTCCAAGTAGTAAGAGGATGTTTGGATTTTTCCCAAACAGAACTTCCAGTGACCATCTTGATGAAGAAGCCTCAAGTTCCTTGAAGGAGAAGAGAAATGAAGTAGAGACAGAGATCCATGAAGTTGAAGTTGAATGCACTGCAAGGTTCTTGGTGGGTGATATGTAGATCACTGATAGTGATATGGGCTCATGTATGGGTGGAGAGACACCTTTTGTATCATATCCAAAAGGAGATTACAAATCAGAATTATAGTCACCTTGGGAGCCACATAAGGAAGAAGAAGACAGGGCCACACCGCTTGGGTGTGAACCAAAAATTTTGGTGGAAGAGCAGGCCACCAAAGTATTTGTATAGAAAGAGGATAATGTGAAGAACATGGATGATAAAGGTTCTGATTTTTGCAGCATCCATGTTCACCTACAAACATCTGATCCATGGGGGGATCAAAATACTTCACCTGCATATTAGGACTGCAGTATGAAGGACAGTTGTGAGGGAGATGAATTTGCTCCTAGTTTATCTATTAGTGAACCCAAAATCAATGTAGAGGAGGGTGATGTTGTCAATGATGATAAGGTATATTTTGGATCAAATCCAAAAGAAGAACATAGATCAAATGTGATATCATCATCTAAATTTCCTAATGAAGTGGAAGACAATCCCCCACCATCTGGGTGTGAACTAGGAAATCTGAAGAAGAAAAAATTGATGCAAAAGGATGAGCACAGTTCAGATTTTTGGACTCTCTTGCAACATGATGAAGTTGCAGCCACATCAGAGGAAAGGATTAGCCTTAGTGAGAATCCAAATCCCACTATCACCATTGTAGAGAGCTATGAGCCATCTAGTCTTGCAGGTGGGAAAGTAGAAAGAAAGATTCATAAAGAGAAGTGCAAGTCACTGCAAGATAATTGCATAAACGAAGAAGTGGTGATTTTCCTCAAGAACCCCACTCATTTTCTTGGCCTTTGAATATGGATGAAAAGAAGATTCAAAAGGCTTTACACCTTCTCCAAGACACATGCCTTAGTGGCATACCAGTGTTGGATAGCTTCTTTATTGGAAGATCAATCTTCTCTTGAAGCCAAGGAGGAGATGTGGAAGGCATTGTCTACAATACAAGGGGACTTGTTACAAATGCTTTCTAATAGAGATTATTTGTTTGAACTTGTTGATGTGTTGCGTGGATCATCCTTGAAGGATGAAGAATAAATTTGCAAGCTCATTCAAGAGTTGTTGACCACCCAAGATTCCTTGAAGAGCACTCAATGTGCACTCCAAGAATCCAAGATGGAGATAGAGAAACTTCATGAGAAGTTGCAAAGATATTACCTACCCTCCTACACACCATTCAGCCATATTCACAAGGATGATTATATTATTGAAAAGATGGAGGAATCTCATGAGATGGTGGATCATGAGGGCACTTGGGTTTGCAAGTGCTTGAGGAGTGTGCAGACAAGTTTGATGAGAACCAAGAAGTTGTTCTTTTCCAGAAAAAAAAAAACTGGAGTTGTTTTCTAGAAAGAATCTCTTCCCAATGAAAGAGTTAGGTGAAGATGAAGATGGGGAAGCCATAAGTTGGGTGGATAAGTATTACAAAGATCTGATTCACTTTTCTACCCACACTATGGAAGTTTTGCTAAATAATTAGTATTAAGGCATGTACTTGATTTTAATTATTGCCTATAATTAATTATTGTGCAAATAACATGTGGAAATGAGCTTGCCATGTTAGAAGGGCGCAATTGGCAAGCTAACTTGCCAAGGAGGAGATTTAGAAAGTAACAAGAGACTGACTAAAGCAAGCAGTCATAGGAATAAGGAAAGTGCCAACAACTATGACAAAATAAATTAGATATAAAAAGGCAACGTCAGATGAAAGGAGGGCGCAGTTTCCATTTAGGAGTGCAGTGATAATAGAAGAAGGTCGAAAAAGTTGTCATAATGAAAAGAAGGAAACATCAGACCAAGGAGGGCGCAGTTTCCCTTTTTGAGTTCAGCCACAAAAGCAGGGAAACTGAGAAAATTTATCATAGGGAAAATAGAAACTCTAGGCCTAAGGAGGGTGTAGTTTCCAAATTAGATGAATGACATGGACAGGTAAACAACTCACAAGGTCCCTACTTGCCAAATACTCAAGGAGGGAACATATGTGACTAGGGTTAGGGTTTCTATGGGGATGAATTGCTCACAGGTCACCTATATGCTAAACAAGTCACCAAAGGTTTATAAAAAGACAATTGAAGCTCATTTACTCAGTTTGGCTTACGATTGATTGATGTTTATGTGAAGCATTTCTTATACTGAGAGATGTGCCTCAGATATTGGGAGATGTGCCCCAATTCCTTCCTTTTCCGTTCTTCTTCCTCCCATTCATTTTCTTTGCAGGTATTGGAGAAGGTAAAGATAATCCCATGAGATCAGATTCAGATGTCTTTTGTAGCCATTATCTTCAGTTAAATCAAGCTCTAGTGAAGTGAAAGATTCACCTATGCTCCCATCCTTTCTAATATCATATTTGGGTCTCCTACCCACTGTTTTGAGTCCCATTTTGGGAATGGTCAATTCTCCAACTTCATTTTTATGTGAACCATTCCATAGACTCTCTTTAATATATTTGTAATACTGTTAGCATTATGTCCAATAAGCTAACATGTACAATTTCCCATCAATGAGCTTCAATGTGTCTTAACTAAGGGTTTTTGATGAGTTAAATGCAATAATAAATGAGTAATGGCCATGGATACGATTATAAATGATGTAATGTGTTAAGTAAAGTTGTATTAATCTCGATCAAATTAAATTCTTAGGTCTGATAAACTTATGATATGAATTTCATGCTTTTCAATGCACCCTACCTATATGATTAGTTAAAATGACTAGTTTTACAGTTTTATCAATTTCAGGAGTTCTATTTATCCAAATGTGATTCCATAAGATGATGAATGATGTTGATTGACCCCTATGTACATAGAAAAATTTATATTGCAAATTATTTGAGGACGTACACTGTTTGGGTATCCTCCATTGCGCAGGACCTCCGTAGGCCAAAATTTCCCAACTTCTCCCAAATAGCCCCAAGTATTTCTTGAATTGTCCTGATATGTCTGAAAAACCATTGGCTAACTTTTAGTTTTCTGATAACACATCTGTAAATTTTCCCAAGCCTATGGTTGAAGGGATCTGAAGTGATCTTCCTAGTTCCACGGTTGGATGACCGAGAAGTGTGGGAGTAAGTTTCAACATAGATGACTCTGAAACCTAAATGGTCTCCAATATAAATGTGTTAGGGAAGATGATATCATTGTCCTAAAATTTTACTTGGTTGTTTTCCTCTTCCTGCTTCCCTGTTCCTAAATTTTTTAGTAAAATACCTTCATTTTCCTAGTCTGAAATTTTGTTGAGTATCTGTAAGTTCATATCAGAAAATTTAATTAATTTGCAACATTATTAGTGATATGATCAGCATATCAAACTTTGGATCATTATAGTTGTATGTTGTTAGAGAACCTCCTGTTGTATAAATCATGGCTTCTTAAGCATCTATGAGTAGCAAAACTCAATGGGTAAGGGTTCCTAGCTTTCCCAACCTATCTGCTCACCTACAAAAATTTATTTTCCCTTCCAAATTTGTAGCTATGTCTCTAGATTCAAATTTATGGGTTACACATAGTCTCGTAGTGGTCATGAGCATCAATGTAGAGCTCTATGTAGTATAACTTTGCATGAGAGAATGATAGAATGAGTATTGACTCCAAGGGATATGAGATTATGGTGAAATTACAACTAACATAGCTTCTGACCATAGAACAAAGGACTCCTGGCAACTAATAGATAGAACTATCACAAAATTGCATTCACCCCCATGCTTCAATAAATGCATGAGGTGAATTTTCCCACCAACCTCACACGTGCATTTAATGATTGGAAAAGAGTCAAAAGAAGGTAATTGGTTCATTTAAGTCACATGACAAAATTTGGATGAGTTATAAGGTTGACACTTGGAAACAGAGGGTTTAGTCTCCCATAGGGACCCTTTACTCTTCCCCTGTGGTGGAATCATAACCCCTCTAGAGCTCTTTACACAACCATTCTTGAACCATTTTATTATTTATGCAACATAATATTTACATATATTATGAGTTAGCATCACAAGACAACCATATGGTCCAAATAACAATATTTACATCATTATGCCTAGTCATTCGCTAGTTAGGCCTTCGCCTTGAGCTCTACACTAGGAATCCATACTAACATATTTACTTCATTTACATAATTTTGATTAAATTCATTCTCAATCAAAATTGGGGATATTACAACTATGCACAATAAAGGTATGGTCGAAATTCTCCCTAATTATCATGATGAAGTTGATTTTTGTGAAAATTGTATTTATGGTAAGCATAGTCATGTAAGGTTCTCATTTGGTGCTACTAGAGCTAAATAAATACTTGAGATAATACATAGTGATGTGTTTGGATCTGTGTCGATCCCTTCACTATGAATATTTTAGTATTACATTTTTTCATAGATGATTTCTCTAAAATGACATAATTGTTTTTATGAGAAATAAATTTGAATTTTTTGGAAAGTTTCAAGAGTTCAAAGCTCTTGTGGAGAATTAGACTGGTAAAAAGGTAAAGGTGTTGAGAGTTGATAACAGAGGAGAGTTTTGTGGAAAAGCGTTATACTAGTTATGTAGACAAAACGATATAGCTTGACTAAATACAACTCCATACATGCTTTAATAGAATGGAGTTGCTGAAAGAATGAGCAAAATGTTGATGGAGAAAGTGAGGAGCATGCTCATTGGTGTAGGAGTCACACAAAAATCTTGGCCAGAGGCAGTCAACATGACATGTTACTGAGTGAATAGGTAATTTTTTGACAACTCTGGTAGACAAGACTCGATATGAGGCATGGAATGATAAAATACCCTATCTTACACATCTTAGAGTGTTTGGGTGTGATACCTTTGTGCATATCCCAAAGGAGAAAATAACAAAACTCGATAGTAAGTTGGACAAGTGCATCTTCATCGGGTATAAAGATGGAGTGAAAGGGTATAAACTGTGGAACCTAGTGACATGGAAGGTATTTTATAGTAGAGATGTGATCTTTTTTAGGAATGGAGAGGTTAAAAGAGGAAAAAATAGAAAAACAAGAATTTACGAATGACAAAAGTCTGGATTCAAGTGAATCGAATGAATCCAATGAAGAGGTGGAACAATGCAATCCATTAGTTGGGAGGTCTGGTCAAGAAAGGGAACAACTAGAAAGGTATATTCCACCCAACTTTCACTCTACTTTTGCATTATCTAGCATAGAAGACGATCTTAGGTCGATAAAGGAGGTAATTGCCTCAACATAGGGTAAAATTTAGAATGTTAAAATAATGTAACTTCGAAGAATACTCTACTTGAACTTCACATTATTATTATCCCTCCTGTTGGAATAATGAAAACCCATCCCAGGACTTAGGATAAAATAATTAATATTTTTTATTAATTTCCTAGGTCCTACACTAGCTAGTTTGTACCCAATTCCATTTTTGAGGTCAAAATTTCCAAAAAATGCCTCCTGGAGTGAGTTAGAAAGATTCTGGATAAGATTCTGCCAACCCACAGATACCCAGAATAGAAACCGCACATTACTTCCTTATCTAGAGTTTCCAGCTTTTTCTATGGTTTTAAGGAAAAATCTAAAGCTAGTTTTAAGGTAGACTGCCTTGTTTTTTGCACCAACTCATCGCCCTTCTTTTCTACATCTGAAAGGATGATAAAGTCAAATTTCCATCACTTTTGAGCTATAGACACTCATTCAACAAATTCGTGAGCATCTTGACTGGTTTGAAAAGTGCTTTATGCACCTATGGGGGGTTTTGACTAGTTTAGTAAGCCCGCTTTTGTAATGATTTGAATAACAACTTAATTCTTTCGAATCCTTGGAGTATATACTATTTTATAAGACTACATCTATTTAATGATGGCTGGTGTAAATTAATATCATCAACAGTTTGTGGATTATCACATATTCAGTCTCCTTCTTGAGTGTTTCTTGCATTTTTCAAGTAATTTTGTGAGTTCAATTGTTCTAAGATTGGGATGAATTTCCACATGGTATCAGATACTACTTGGTAGCTCTATTTTTCTCCTCTTCAATTTTATTTTGCAGGGTCAATGTCACTCACTAGGAGCACATACTTTCGGGTCAAAGGGCGCAATTTCTAAAGAATTAATCAATCTCAACCAATCATGTTGACTCCATTTAGTTACTTCAAATGGAATGCAAGGATGGAGATTCTGATGAGGAGTAAAGGACTCTTCAAAGTGACCATGGAAAGTGAATTTGAGCCTAATGTAGCAGTAGAAAAGATCAAATTGCATAATATGAGAGATGAGGCGTATGGTCTCTTATGTCTCAACATTTCCAAAGACCTTCTATTTCATCTTGATGGTTTTACATCATTGAATGAAGTATGGGGTGAACTTTAAGATTTTTTTGGGAAGATTGACAAGATGAGGGGTTACCAACTAGATAATGAGCTGATAGCATTGAGTCCAAGCAGCTCCAAATCCTAGCAAGTCTACTTCTCAAAATTCAAATCACTGGTTTTGAAGCTAAAACAATGTGGTATTGACAAAGAAGATGAACAACTAATATTGGCTATCAATTGAAGCTTGGCCCTGATTACTCAGTATTTGTTTCATCCTTCCATGCCACCAAATTGACAGCTTGAAATCGGCATATTTCTTCACTGGCAGATTTCATGGAATCCTTGACTCAATAACAAGACAAATTGGTCTTTATGGGCACCATCAAACCTTCCAAAGATCAAGCTTTGGTTGCTGGATATTCTAAGGTGAATTCCAAAGACAAGAATAAGGATAAGAAGCCTCCAGATAAAAAAGGAGACAAGTCCAAGTCTCAAGAGGAGTCTTCAAACTTTAAGAAGAAGGACTTTTAGAAGAGGAATGGTAAAGGTGAAGGTAGCAAGTGCGCATACTGTGGTAAGGTCTTTCATCCTAAGAGCTCTTGTATGAAGAAGCAGATAGATATGCTGACTCAATTCTTGGAGAATAAAAACATCTCCCTCCCTGGTGGCGCAAGCAAGAAGGAAGGAGGATCCAGTTTCGAAGACCAAGAGAGAGTACATGCCCTGGTTGCAAGCACTGTAAGATCTCCTTACTTTATCATCGATTCTGGTGTTTCTAGGCACATGGTTTCAACAAAGGAAGTCTTATCATCTCTTGATGATTCGAAGGTTCCTAATATTTTGCTGGGAGATAACTTAGAAACTGAAAGTACGGGTAAAGGTAGCACTGATTTTGAGCATGGTTCCTTCAATAATGTTTTGTATGTCCTATGTCTTGCTGCTAATCTCTTGTCAGTATACCATATGACCCACACTAGGTATCCTAAGAAGGTTGTTTTCTCTCCCAATGAAGTTGAAATCTTTGATATTGTGAATGGTAGATCCATTGTTAAAGGTTTTGTGGATCATAGTTCTAAACTCTACAGGTTCTCACACTTCATGCTTTTATCTAACCCCTATGCTCTCCCCACCCATGCCAATGAAGCAAGTAAACTTTGGCATGAGAGGTTTGGTCATATAAACTATAAATACCTTTCATATTTGTGTGAAAAATATATGGTTTCAGGGTTACCAAAGGAGTCTTTCAAGGTTGCATTCTAGGAAAACATCCAGAGCATAAGTATGAGAAACTCGGTCATGAGCGAACCTCAATACCTCTTGAGCTCATCCATAGTGACATTGATGGTCCTTTCCCTCATATGCTAATTATTCAAGCCAAGTATGTATTAACCTTCAAAGATGACTTTTCCAGGTACTGTTGGGTTTAATTTCTTAAACTCAAGTTTGATGTTTTTTACCACTTCAAGGTTTTCAAGGCCTTGGTTGAGAACGAGTCTAGGAGGAAACTCAAGATCCTCAGATATGATAATGGTGGTGAATATGCCAAGTATAAGTTCATTCATTATTGTGAACATGCAGGTATCCATAGGTATCCATACACATCTCCTTTCTCCTCTTGCGAAGATTTGCCATCTGCCAACTGACCTACCTCAATCCATTTTCCTTTCTTAACCTCCATTGAATTACAGTTCCATTGATAATTCATGGATTTACCGCATCGCCAACATGTTTTCTTCATTGTACCAAGGGATATGTCTTATATATACCCCTCAACTTCGGTCTTCCATCGAAGGTTTTTCCTTTTCCTTTATCAATCAATTCACCTTAGTCCGTCAAGGATTCATGCATCTAACCTTCCATGTTATTTCATGTTATCTCTTTCAACAACAAAGATGTGACCACATATTTGATCTTCAATGTGGTATTGTTGTTTCTAATATCTATGATTAGGATATCCCAAGAATCCAACAAAGAACACAACAAATTGATACATTTTTACTCCTCGATGATTTTAATATCCTTAAACAACAAATGACTTATGACAATGTTGAACACATTCAGGTGCTATGTTACTGAGTCACCTTCACCCATCCTCAAAAGATTCAACTTCTTTTGAACAAACAACTTGTTAACCAGAGATTTCAACTAACACAAGCTCCACAATTTTTCCCATACCTTTTTTGCAGTGTCTTCTCTCGCAACATTTATTAATACAGAATTACCAAACAAATTTGGATTGTACTCCTTGTATTTTTGTCAATATTTTTCTAATCTTCATTCGACACACCTGTCATAGTCGTTCCTAGGTTGACTGCAATCCATTATTCTCGATCTGCAAGGAGATCCTCCATTTTAAACTTTCGAAGCTCAAAATTTTGTCCAATAAACTTTTCAATTTCTATCCTCGATGTGCTAGCTATTCTAACAATGAATCAATGTCTCTAGAAACTCCCATTGTAATAGGTATGCACTAGATCTAGGACCAAACTAAAACCCTCAACAACAAAGGCATCCCCTACAACCAAATATAGCTATGAAACCAACTGTTGGGTCTAATACCAATTAAAATAGGTTTACAAATTGATTCTTATAGTTAAACATATTTCACATGGCACACAACAACATCAACACATAACACATAGATTACCTTGGAAACCCAACAACATGGCACACAAAAACATCAAAACATAACACATAAATTACCTTGGAAACCCCTCTCCTAGGGAAAACCAACAAACCAATGAGCTTTCAGCTCAATTATCAAGCAAATACTCAAAAACAAGTGTTTACAACTATGACTTGCTAGAGTACAAATCACACTTCATTACATCATGCCATGATACAAACTTCATAGGCACTACATATTATTTATAGATGCAATACAACCAACATCTCACTAATGACAATCCATAAATTCATAACCAACTTAAGTTATTCTATTATAGTCTATGTGATTGGGTCAACTTTTGTTGATTTCTCATTGAGCCTTTTGGTCGTTCCATCAACTTCTCCTCAACCAGTCTTTTTCCTTTGACCAAACAAATATTCTGGTCAATCGATCGACCAAATTTCCATCATCTGACGCCTCCAACTCCAATCGACTATCGACTTTGCCAATCGATCCACATGCAAAGAATATAACCATTCCCCCCCCCCCCCCCCCCC